>APFE031621148.1:765-49847 GCA_000404065.3 Pinus taeda
GTGCCTTTATATTATTATTGTTAGGTCGGCTTGGTTATATTGTGACCCCTTAGACTCCTATATATAGAAAGGAGGTTTTGGCATTTGAATCATCCAAGAATTATTCATTTGTGTAATTTAAAGGAGGTTGCCCCCTCGAAGAGGCTGAATTCTAAGAAGTTGATCTTTCTTTTCTATATTTTTGTGAGTTGGTTTCATAACACCTTACTTAAGGGTAGGGGTAATCAGGGGTAGACATAGCTTCCATGGTGTCCTCATTAGGCTGGGAGATGGGCGGATGGGAGGAAGACTAACTACATGATGCGGTAGCATTACCTAGTGCATCAACCTTAGAAATAAGGTTCACATACGCATCGTCTAGAATGGTAGACAACGGGCTAGTAGATGGAGGATCTACTGATGTTGAGACTTGGGATTCTATCGAAGGAGGTTCAATAGAAATGTGTGCAGAAACCTTAGAAAGGTTTTCCTGCAAGGAACTCAAGGATTACGAGAGGTAAAAGATGTGGCCTCTGGTGTCCATCATCCTGACATCGGAGGGGAGGAATCACAATAGTGGGGCCAGAGTCTCCCTATTCTAGTTGACTAGTGGTACCAAAATCCACAGGTAGAGGAGTAGTTGATCCACTATGAGTGGTCTCATATTCACGAATCACCCCAAGGAAATCGTGAAATTCATCGAGACAAGGGAAACAATGGGAATAGTGACCATGAAAATCACACAGGGCACAAGGGTGGTTTGTGCATAGCATTTTGAGTTTCTTGGGTGGGCCCGACAAGTTAACATGGACTTATGGGATATTGGACTCAGGGAATACTTCATTAACCAAAGGTTTGGGTTGAGGAAGTTCAGGACAATTATTGGTCGCATGCCCAACAACTTCACACAAAGCACATGGATGTGATGGCTTTGGGGCTTTGGGGGCTGGGGAAGCTTGGGTGGCCTTGTCCTTAGGTTCTTTCCTCTTAGATTTTCCCCCTTGTCTGGATGTTGTCACAACAAGAGTGGGTTATGTTGAAGCCCTGAAAATCGGGTCTACAACAAGGGGGATATCCACCAGGTTCGGACCTTGGTTAGCAGCTCCTTTTCCGTTTGGTATAGTGGGTTCGACTGGGGATATGGGACCAGTTTCCCAATTTATGTGTGTGTGTTGAGAATTGATATTTCCTTCCTAATAATTTCTAAGTAAAATTCTTTTATTCTAAGTCTAATTTAACAACATGCAATTGTATTATAATGAACAGAAATATCTAATTCTAAAACTAACCCGGAATTTAATATTTCAGTTATGCGATCTAAAATAATTTCTAATGGAAATTGGTAATAAAGATCATTCTATTTCTATGAGAAAAGTATTCAATAAAGATAAATCGTTTCGTATAAGAAGTTAGACGAAACAATTGTGAAAAACATATCGCATAATAAGTCACTCATATATTAAGCATAAATAAATGGCTATCACCATACAAAAGTGCCAAATGATAACTCAAGCATTCAAACATTCATACATAAGTAACTGAACATGAATATCACCTTAACACATAAGCAGAAATTGTTAAGAGATAAAAGTACCATTTATAACGAGTTCTACTCATGAGCTCCAGCAATAATGATTTATCTCTTCTTAATTCAATATCTACTAAGAATACAAAAGTGCAATTTCAGTAGCAGATATTAAACACAAATATCAATAAATCTTGTTCCATTCATTCATCAAAACCTCCTCAGAGGGTGCAGAAATGCATGTTCTGAGGACACGTTTTTGATAAATTTCAGGACCCTTCTCTAAATGCATGAGAAGGGTTTAAATACTACTAGCTAATTCTAAAAATAGTTTATTACAAAAATATAGGAGGCGGTTTAAATGACCGTCCTCATTTCAGGCAAAAATAAAGCAAAACTAAAACTAAAACTGAATCTAAAACTAAATCTGGCAATTAACTATCTATGTATCTATTCCTTGTAGTTGCAAGCATCCATCATTGGCTTGAGGAGAGTTGGTTGGCCGACCTCTGACTTTAGCTATCCTAAAAAAACGGAATCGGCAAGTGCTGGCACCATCTTCTCGGCAGAGTTAGTAATACATTTGAGAGTCATGCATTCGTTATGTGGTTTAACCAAGTAATGCCAGTAAGAATCCCAATTTAACTTGGTTAACCTTTTGATGGACTCTGCCCTTTCTTGAGCCTTTTTTCTCTAGCTTGTCTGTAGATGTTGTACATTTGGTAGAAATTTACATACCACTTGAGGATATCCCTGATAAATACCACTGGTTTTTAGAGCTTGGGTTTTGTCTTTCACCTTTAGCACTTTTTTCTACAATTTTCCAGGCTTACAAGCGACTGAGTGATTAGATGCTTTTCTTCTCAAAAGGTTTTACGTGGCGATGCGCTAATCACGATTAGAAACTGCCTTTGTTTCTTGATCTGGGCTTCCTTGGTGCTATTTTTTGACTCTTGCGTGCTTTTGTTAGAAGATGTAAACCTTAAATTTTGTGGAAAGAATGACTCCATGAGTTCTTAGCTCTGAGTCTTAAACTGTCGGTATGTTATCTCAACACTATCCAGTACCCATTTGACCATGTCTATGTATGGAAGAATCTTGGGTCTCACCGCTATTTGGTGCAAGAACAAGCATGCTGGTTCTGTAATTGACACAGATGACCCACGTGAGTCTACAGTGGCTGTAACTTCCATTACTCTGGGATTTTATTCCTCAAGTAGACTGTGCATGCCTTCCCAAGTAGTAACGCCGACATCTCTATTACAGGTGGTATCTGTGTATAAGGGTGTCATTTCTTTATCTTCAGAACTCAGAACTTTTCCCTTCTTTCCCATAATATTCTAAACACTACTATGTATACCTCTCTGCTCTTCGCTCCTGCAATTTGCAAATGAGAAAAGAGTAATGATAAGAAAAAAAGGTGAAGGGAAAGCTTTAAATGCCAAAATCATATAAAATATATCACCCTATGTGAAATGGCTCTTCGATCAAATCAAAACCATACTTCATTAATGATTACCAACTAACTCATTAAATTAACATTAATGTGCATTACTGGGCATCGGTTTTTGGAAAAGCTTTTTTGAACAACGAGCCCTGTAGATCTGTGATAAGGCGATTTTTCGATTTGCTTCGCAATATCGCAGATCCATTGCATGTGACAATCATTTATTACCATATGTTTTCTGCGCAATGCGATTTGCGAGACGCCATCGCATATCAGCGCTTTGAGGTATTTCACTTTAAGTGATACTTGAAGCACATGGAAACTGCGATGTGATGAATTTCTTTAGTATGTGATCTCACATCGCGATTTCACAATCTTAGGATTTTGTTTGTAGGAAAGCATCTATTACCTTTTTGCGATGCGATTCTTTTTATTGAGAGAACGGTTTTGTTCGAACGTATCATAAAACTTAAGTCTTTTTAGATTTCGGGTATTCTCCTAAGTTTATGATAGTAAGATTTATTTAAAAAGGGAATACAAGTCCTAATTTATTTTTTAAAATTTTTGGATAAGGGTCCTCACTTATTTAGTATTAGTCAGAAAACTAAATAAGAAGGGGGGGTTGTTGCTGGCCACAAAAATTGGTGATTCACTTGGAAGAACCAGTTATCTCTGCTTTTCTTTTGAATTTTATAAACTTCCAAAATAGAAGGTTTTTTAGAGAATCAAACTTTATTATAGAAAAATAAAGTACACCATGCTTTCAACTATTAAGGATAGCTTGTCTCTTCTATGTTAACTTTGGTTATTTACTTCCTAGAGCTAGTCAGTGTATTTACATCAGCCACTACTTGGTTTATAAAGATAAAAACAAAGTCTTCTCTATAAATCAGTTTTAAATATGTTCATTTGTCATAGGTAGAGCCTCTACTGCCAGCAGGTGTTTATAGTCTCGATAGGGTTACCTGTTACCCAGCAATGATCATGTATCCTACTTAGAGAAATATACGATTTTCAAAGGGAAATCCATATCTAGACTTATTGCTTTTATTTTCTTTTAATCCTTAAAAAACAATGCCTTGGTTTGGTAGCCAAATTATGACAATGCCACTCACTTGATTTATAACTTTGCTGAACAAGCTGGCTCGTTATGAGACCCCTTGTCTTTTTATTGCAATAATCTCGAGTCATTGCCCTATTGTGATATGCAGTTTTGGCAAAATCAGCAGGCTATAATATCTATGATCATGATAAGTCGGCTCATGATGAGACCTCTTATTCTTTAAGTTAAACTGTATCGCTGGATTATTCCTTGAAGCTCGTAATTCCTAGGTGGGGAGGAAGTCATTGTTTCCTTAAGAATAGCTCTGGATGACAATGGTAAGGTTTTTGGAAAGAGCTTTTCTACAAAGAATCTTCGTTTTGTTATTGATACTTTTCATTTGACTGATATAAAACAAATTCCCACTAAAGGTCATTTTTTATCAAAATTTACAAGGTTGAAACTAGTATCATTTTCAAGATTATAGCCTTTGACTGTATATTTCAATAATAATGACCAATTTTCTAAATCAATCCTATTTATACAAGCGAAAAAACGAAATTTAAAAGAAATTCTAGTCTTTTTCGTGAATTCCAAATGTAACCATTTACAACTGGTTTTATTATCAAAATAAAGGAAAAGATAATTTACAAAAATAGAAGAATTATCTCCTATGGAAAGTATTTTTTTGAGGATCTGCCCGTTAACAGGTAAGATACTCTTTTTCCTATTAAATCCTGTAGCATAAAAGTAGATGGACCTATGATTTCTGCGATTTGGAAAGGGCCAAGCCACATTCGTTGAAATTTCGTATGTTTTCCCTTTTCCTCGTGAGCCTTATCCCATTTTAAAACTAGATCTCCAATTTGAAAGTCCTTTCTAGATATCATGTTTGAATCAAAAGAAGCTTTTACTAATGCTTGGTGATGCGCATGAGTTATTTTAGCCTGTTCTCGTTGCTCTTCTAGCTTAAGGATTTGCAGTTGCCTTAGTTGTAAGGAAGAAGTTGGTGTTTTGTCAATAGATTGAACTAAGGCCAAAGAGGGAATTGCTAGATGAGTTGGGAGGACCACTTCTTTCCCATAAACTAAATTAAAGGGAGAAGTGCCAATGGAGGCTTTCTTCATTATTTGGTTTTCCCATAGAGCATATATTAAGGATTTGTGCCAATTCTTATGAGTTTGATCAATGGTTCGCTTAATGATTCTGATTAAGTTTTTATTTGTTGATTCAGCCAACCCGTTCCCCTGTGGGTAATAATTGGCAGAGTATTTAAGCTTAAAACCTCTTTTGAGTGCAAATTTAGTCATAGCATTGCCAAAAAAATACGATGCGTTATCAAACATTAAAGCGGAGGGTAAACCAAACCTGGTGATTATGAACTGATCTATGAAATCAATGATGTGTTCAGCATTAGCTGTCTTGAGAGGAATTGCTTCTACCCATTTAGTAAAATAATTTGTAGTTGTAAGGATATACCTATGTTGTTTAGAAGAATGAGGAACAATCTCACCAATTATATCCAATCCCCATTGATCAAAAGGTTGATCGATATTGACTGGTTGCAAAGGCAATGATGGTTTCTTTTGTCTCCCAGCAACAGTTTGACAAACTTGACATTTCCTTGCGCAGCTATGTGCATCTTTGAATAGTGTAGGCCAATAGTACCCTGCGCACAAGATTTTATGTGTTGTAGTATCTCCAGCATAATGTCCACCTATTGGTCCATCATGGAGTTCCTACAACACCTTTTCAGCTTTAGATTCCTTGAGACATCGAAGGAGAACATAATCATAATTCATCATAAAAAGTACATTGTTTACGAGTTGATATTGCTTAGCCTTCAACCTTAGGGCTCTTTTCTTTGTATAATCTAGGTTTGAAGGAGCATATCCGTTCTTTAGATAAAATATGATATCAGCGTATAATGATTCAATATCGTTTAGGCTTACCTCATACATTTGTACTTCTGCAGAAAATATTTCAGAAATAAGTGATGCTCCAGCCAACATTTTACAAAAGCCTTGACCTTTTACAATATTTTTTGGTTTAATTTCAGCGTCGTATTCTTGTAAGTCAGTAACCCAATTTGCTCTCTTTTCACCCACATATTTCTGTACTAAGAGATTTCTTACCGCTGGAAACGACACTATGATTTTTGTATGGGTTTTAAGTAGGAAGGGTCTGAAATGTTTGATTGCTTTGAAAACAGCATAAGCTTGCTTGTCGACGTCAAAATAATTTAATTCGACCCCTTGTAGATTTGAACTAAAAAAGGAAATTGGGGCTTCCACCTTATCTTGATTTGTTTGAGTGAGTATCGCAGCATATGATCTATCAGAGGCAAATGTATACAAAATGAAAGGATCGGATAAATTTGGAGTGGCTAAAGATGGGGCGTTTACAATCGCTTGTTTAATCAAATTGAATGCTTCATATTCTTCTTGGCCCCATTTAAAGATTGAATTATTTTTAATCATTGCTTGTAAGGGAAATACAATCCTTGAAAATTATGGAACAAATCTCTTTACAAAATTAATCTGGCCAAGGATTGCATAGCTTCTTGTTGTGAGGCAAGGGTATTTCGGAAATCTCCTTGATTCTGTCGGGATCAATATGGATTCCAGATTTTGACACTATAAATCCAAGAAGTTTTCCTTCACTTAATGCAAAAAAGGACTTTTTTGGATTAAGTGAAATTCCATACCCTTGACAATGTTGGAAGATTTGTTTCAAATCTCTGAGATGATTACCTCGTTTTTTGGAATATACAGTTATATCATCCAAGTATATTACTACTGATTTGTTTACTAATCCCTTAAATGCGATGTCCATGGCCCTTTGAAATGTGGTGCCAGTGTTGATTGGACCAAAAGGCATCTTTTGATATGCATAAGTACCCCATTTGGTTCTGAACATGGTATTTAATTGATCATCAAGGTGGACCAAAACTTGGTTGTAGCTGGAGAAACCATCCAAAAAGGACATTAATTCTGATCTTGCAACTGCTTGTAATATTTGTTCCATGGGGGGCAAAGGAAAATTATCTTTTTAGCAGGCTTTGTTAAGATTTCGAAAGTCAATGCAAATTCTAATGTCTCCATTTTTCTTTCTAACGGGAACCATATTGGACACCCATCTAGAATGTCAAACAGGAAAAATGATTTTGGCTTTCAATAATTTATTGAGCTCAGAATTAGTCTGATTTTCCAAATTAGGATGAATCTTTCTCAGCTTTTGCTGGACAGGTTTTTCATCGTTTATCATTGGGATAGTATGTTGAATGATAGAAGTGTCGTAAGTCTTAAGTTCATCATAGTTCCAGGAAAAGACACTTTTGTATTGTTTCAGGAGATGAACGTATGCTAATCTTTCTTCAGGGTCTAGGCCAAGACCTAGATTGATATTCTGCGGCTTGGTATCAGTTCCTAGATTTACTAATTCATAGTTCAGAGTTGAACTTTGAAGTTTTGAATTGGTAGATATTTTGAATCGATCTTTCAAATCATATAGGTCTTCCAATTTGACTACTAATTTTGGCATAGCATTATTAGTGCTATCTTGTTGCAATTGTTTGTCATGTTGGCCTTCATCTATTATCTGATTAGTGTAAGATCCCTCTAATGTGAGGAAGCTTACAATATCAGGATCTTCTTTGAAAATTCTCCAACTGGTAATGTTATCAGGAATCGAGGGTCTAAAGATCAATTTAATTGAGAATCTATTTGGGTTATAGTCTTCTGAGGGAATGAGCTTGGAAGCCCCGTTTGCCAAGATGTCAGCACTAGCATTTTGGATTCTAGGAATTGATGAAATATTGAATGCTATAAAATGTTCAGTCAGATCTTGTACTAAAGATTGATAATGCTTTAAATGACTTGATAGACAATGTATAGTATTTTGTACCTATCTAATTACAATTTCAGAATCTCCAAAAACTTGTAGATACTTGATATCTAATCCGATTGCTTTGTATAATCCTTGGATTACAGCCTCATATTCTGTAGTATTATTGGTGCAATCGAACTCGAGTCTACAAGTTAGCATAGTTTTGTTTCCCTCTATACTAACTAATATGCATCCTCCTCCTGCTCCATCGTTAGACTTAGAACCGTCAAAAAATAAATTCCAAAATAAAGATTTATTTACAGGAATATCTATAAAATTAACACATTTAGAACTATCTATTTGAGAAAAGTTTTCTACTTGAGAGAAAACAGAATGTTCTAAGTAAGGTGAAGTATGAGCATTGGAATTTCCTAAGAAAGAGTCAATAGAATAGTTGCCAATTATATTGTTGTTGTATGCTACAGGTTCATTTTCTCCTTCCAATTCTGTTACTATGTATTTTTTATGCCTTTCTCACTCAACCTTTATTTGATTTGGTTTACCATTGTCAGGGAGCCACATATGCGACCAGCCGGTTGCAAAATATCTATGAAGCTTTTCAGACCAATCTCTGCTAAGAATTAAGCCATAAAATTCTGAAATGTCTGCAACTAAAATATCAATAACTTGACATACCTTTGGATTAGATGAAAGCCTTATGGTAACCTGATTTAGTTCACTAATCACTTCAACCTGCAACCGGTCCAGCTGAACTATGCGTACTGCAGATTTTTGAGGTTGAACGTTCAACTTTGCACATATTGATTTAGGTAAGATATTAGATGAAGCTCCTGAATCAACTAAACAATTATGCAAATTTTTGTTGAAAACTTCATAAGTAAGAAGAAATGGAGGAGTATGAGATCTTGACCTTCCTCCAATTAGAGCGATATCGTTTGGATCAACTTTACTAGTCACATTAGTTGGAGGTATTCCTATCTCATGAGAAGCTTGCAAGATTACAGTGGCAGGTAGAGGTGAAAATGGTATTGCGTGTAACTCTTTAAAAAGTAGCTTTTGTTGATGTTTTAAGTTGCTCAATTCATAAAAAGTAATGTTAGCCCTAGTCTTCTTCATGTCTTCTACGATATTGTACTCCATCTCATCAGAAACAATCAATGTTTTAGATGGAGTTGGTGAATCTATTTGGACTGGGCTTGTTTGAGTCGCTTTGGGTGACGTTTTCTTACCTGCAACTTTATCCTTAGACATTGAGCTTGTGCTCTTTGGCTTAGAAGTAGGTTGAGGAGGATCGAGTTGATTTCTACTTCTGGTACTAACTGGTGATGCCTCTTGATCCTCTTCATCTGGGAGGATGATATCCCAAATTCCCTGTACTTCTACAACTTCTTCTTCATCAGTAGGCTCCTCGTTGGAGATTTCCTCTTCTTCTTCTTTTGATTCAGCATTTGTGATAGCATTGGGAGGCTTTGAATCAGTTGAAGAATTTCTTCTATAAGGCTTTAAAGTTTTTTAGAAGAAGTCTCTACTACTTGTTTCTTAATGTCAACCATTTCGTTAGACATGGTTTTCAAAACTTTTTGCAATCCTTCTAAATCAAATGGGTCTTTCGATTGTTTTTTCTTGGGATCTTCTTTAAAAGTAACCTTCTTAGATTTTCATTCGTCGACATCATTTTTCTTTTCTAAGGCTATGAAATGTTTCTCTACCGCTATTACTTCCTTCATATTGTCAGCTAAAGTTGTTTTGTTAGCTCTATCCATGAAGATTGCTATGTTTGATGGTAGAGCAGATATGTACCATTCACTTCGAACTTCTTCAGTAGGCTTGGAGGTGGTAGGAATTTTGTTCAAAAGTTTATTGAAACACGACTTAAAATCTTTGAAAGGTTCCCTTGATTCAGCCCTAAGGTTAGACAGGTCATTGATCAGTGTCACAGTAGACCTATCATCACCGAACTTAGTCAAGAATTGTTGTTGGAAAATATCCCAACTAGTGATAGATCCGGATGGTAATGAGAAATACCATGATCTGGCTGCTCCTTGCAAAGTGTAAGGAAAGAGCCGAACGACAACATCTTCATTAGTAACCCCATTGAGATTTATAGATAACATAAAGTTTTTTATGTGTTCTTCTGCTAGCATGCCTGCTTCAGGATTAAACTTAGGCAGCCATTTTTCAGTATGAGCTAGTATTTGACTCAAGGGCATAGGCATTAAGACTGCCCCTGGGTTATTCCATGGAGTTTGGGCCATCGTTGAACTACTAATAGAGGAAATCACAGAAGAAGATCCTTGCGGTTGGGAAGATGAGGATATTAATATTCCAGATAATTGAGAAGCAGATGTCGAAGTTCTAGTGGTCTGGTGGACAATAATTTGAAGTGGAGGGTTGGATGGTCAACTTTGCAATGGAGAGGTTGAGATGGATGATGATGGCGAAAGGGTCTCACTATCATACCCTTTAGGTGATTTCCTTGCTCTTTTCATGCTACACAATGTGTCGAATATCATGAAACGCGTAAGACATGGCGCGCTGGAAGGTAGCACCAGAATTTTTTAGACCGAAAGGGAGCTTTTTATAAGCGAAAGTACCCCACGGACAGATAAAGGCAGTCTTATGTTGATCCGCAGGATAGATATTAATCTGGTTATAACCAGAAAAGTCGTACATGAATGAATAGATCTCCCTCCCAGCACACTCATCAATGAGCTAGTCAATGAAAGGTGTAGGGTAGTTGTCTTTTGGACAGGCATGATTAATGTCGCGATAATCAATACATGCCCTAATAGTGCCCTATTTCTTAGTCACAGGGACAATATTAGAAACCCAACCTGTGAGCGGGATAGGGTAAATAAAGCCATCTTTAAGAAGCTTTTCGACTTCCGCTTTAATAGCTGCAGCCTTGTAGGGGTGCACGGAGCGTAGACGCTGTCAAACAGGTTTGGCACCCGGATATGTAGGTATTTCATGCACCATGATGCTAGAATCAATGTCAGGCATCTCTTCATAAGACCAAGCGAAAACATCACGAAATTCACAAAAAAGATTAGTATAAAGCTGAATCTCCTCCAGAGTACAGGTTACTCTGATATGAATGTGCTCAACATTCCCTGGTTTAACAGAGATGTCAATCGGCTGAGTTTGCGTAATGTTCCCCATGTTTCCTTCAGAAAAAACTTGATGAATTTCGATGGGCGTCTGAAGGGATTGGGTGGGGATACAGGGAGAAAACTGCTCAAGACAAGTAAACATTTCCCCATGGGTAGGGAGAAACTAGGAATGATGGTGATGATCAAACCAACAGGGTTCCTCAAAAGACATAGTCTCAAAAACTGCTTTATCAGAAGGAAAAATTTCCTGTAAAGGGTCTGAAGAAGTGGCATCTTTGAGCCAAGGGGATTGGACGTACGAGTCGAGAGCCCTACTCGAAGGAGCAGGTTCAAGAGATGAAGCTGATACATAAACAATTTCGACGTGGTTGAGCTCGGCAGGACTCAACGACATCACATCGCCCCAGGATTCTATCTGATCAATAGGAGGAAGAACCCAAGGATCAGAACGAACAAAATTCATATGAACAGGAGTGATTTTGGGAGGTGGGAGTGAAAAAACACCCATAAGGGTAGGATCTTTAAAGAGTCCAGCACCCACACTCTCATATGGAATGGAGGTATGCTCCACGAAAGGCACGTTTTCATCGGAGGAGGAAGAGGCAAAGAAGGACAACTGATCTACCGTGAAAATCTTCCCCTGATGGGGAAAACGAAGGACACGAAATAGAGATGAAGCCACGGCTCGCATGGCATATGTCCAGCTTCGTCCTAAAAGGAGGTTGTAAGTTAAATTAGCATCGACAACTTCAACCTCCACTTCGATCGTCTTCCCTTCCAAGGTAATAGGTAGACATGGGAGTATACCATAAGGACGAGAATCTCTCCCATCGAAGGCTTCCAAGGTATTGGGAGACTGATTCAGAGTCAGAGAACCGATAGCCTTCCAACAAGCAATAGACATAATGCAAGTAGGAGTGCCTTCATCAATGACCGTGCAGTGAATAGTTTTAGAATTGATGATGACTTGAATAAGGAAGGCAATTTGGTGAGGCAGTCTCGGTACATGATTGTCTAGGTCAAAAGTGATCAAATATGAGGCGGCCGGGTCAATGCCACCGATGGCCAATAGCAACAACTTCCTCTGAGAGGGGCAGTTCTAGAGAACCTGTAATGCGGACATAGCTGACGAAGCCTGGGCTAAGTCCTCAACGATGTTATAGTGCTATGAAGCATGAGCATTAGGGTTGTAAGAAGACTTCTGGAGCACCCCTTTAGGAGGAGGTCGGATGACTGACTTAGTACTAGGTCGTTCGATATGGATTAGACCAGCACTGGATGAAGGAGCACTAGAGGGGACCTCAGTTTCCTTCCCGGTAGGTGAAGGATACTCTTTTGACCAAGTACTGATGTGGATGGGAATTTTCCCAGCCATAAATACCTGAGAACTGAAGGGAGAAGAGGATTGAGATGGATCGGCCACCATTTGAGTCTGCTGCAAGGGAAAAGGCTCTTTGAGCACGACAGGAGTCCCAAGGGCACCTTTTAACAAACGACTAACTTTAGACCACCTTGGGCAGTATTTAGTATAGTGATCCTCATCACAAATAAGGTAAGAATACTTAGGCTTGCACTTGGTACCTTCCTCGGTTGGAGGTTTAGGGGAATCTTGCTTTGGTTGATCGACTTTATTCTTGCCTTTTCCCTTCTTATTTCCTTTCAAATTTTTGTCCGTCGTGGTGGACTGAACAACATTAACCTCGGAAGTGTTATCAAATTTGGATACGGCCTGAGAAGCATTTTCATTCAGGGCGTTAGACTTTTTCTTCCTATGGTTCGCGGAAGATTTCTTAGAGGATGAATTAACATAACCGATGACACCGTCAACAGATGGTGTTGACGGGGCTTTAGAAGTTCCAGGTCGCGGAGCATCAGGCAAATAATCATATAGTGTACCAGACTGGGAGTAAACCAAGTCGAGATACTGAGCATGCGCGATAACCTGCAACTTCAGTTGTGACCACTGTTGCCGGACCTTCAGCTGGTCCTCCAAATAGTGGCCCGTCGGCACCCACATCTGGGGTTGTTGACCCTAGCCTTAGTGCCCCACCTTCTTCTAGTTCCATTCCAGCATGGGGGGGCATATGATCAATATTTCCAAGCTCTTCAGAATCCGGATCCACAAAATCTGTTTCATTATTATGATTCTCGAGGAGCCCATATTTATCACCCTGGACCCATAGCATCTCATCCTGCGGTTGAGGTTTCGGTTCCATTATCTGTCACTTGGGGTACCACCGCGTATCATGGTGGCCAAGCACAGTCTTCAAATTTTCAAGGTCCACCCTATCAAGGTCAACCGTCTTACGGACAACTGTCTTACGAACAGCCATCCTACAGACAGCAGTACTACGGGCAACCTTATCCAGAGCAACCTATCGGCCCACAAGGACAACCCATCCAGGGATAAACTTCGGCCTTCAGTGGTTCCTCTTTCATGTACTTCAAGCAACCTTCTAGCAACCCAGGACAACCTTACATCCAATAAGGGCAACCTGGTACCCAGCAAGGTCACCCTTCTGGACAAGTTGGTCAACCTCAAATTCAACAAGGCTAACCAATTGTTCAGCCTACTCAACCATCTGGTCAGTCTAGACAACCTTCGGTTGCGCAAGGTCAACCCAATACCCAGCAAGTTCAAACTTCTAGGCAAATAGGTCAACCTCAACCTCAACCGGGCCAACCTTCTAGCCAGATGGCTCAACCTCAGTTTTCCCAAGGACATCCGTCTGGGCCTGCTCGACCGAGCACTCAAATGCTCGTTGCTTCTCAAGTTCCACCCGGTTTTCAGCCCCAGTCTGGGCTCCATACCCAATCCGGTCTCCAAACTCAGGTTGGATCTCACTAGTGGAGTCACCAGTGGACTCCCCAATGGATTCGCCAACTTGTGAAGTAGGAAAGTGTTCCCTCTACGGACAGAGGAAACCCCTCTAGCCCTAGAGTGGGTCTAGTCACAGCAACGACAAAAAAACAATTAATTCCCTTCGATAGTCATCTTCGGAGGCCTACCCCAAACCAGTGGTTGATGAAGTTCCGTTGCGTTGCTCCAGCTTCCGTTTCATTCTCCTTAATGAGCAATCAACTTGAAACACCACAAGAAAAAAACAGAGCACGTAACTGAGAACAACAATGATCTATTTACTCATAAAGTCAAGAAATCATGAGCTATCAAGTAAATTACATACAAGACATAGGAAATCATCATTGATTATATTAATGATAAATCAAGGGCAAAGCTTACAACCAAGTCTTGATGTCGCAAGCCTTCTTGGAGGGTCCAGCCAGCATGTTTCTTCAAGCATTCACTCTCAAAGATGGGTCTCCCAAACAACAATATCTCTCTCTCACTCACAAGCTTTAATATAAGGTTAAGGGCACTCCACAACCTATTGCAAACTATTTAGCAATCCCACACTTGTCACACTCACACCAAAGCTATCTACCAAACTCAAAAGCAACAGTATCATTGTACAACCAAAAGAACTAGCAGATCATAGCAATGGTGAATGATTTTATAGGAGAAGGAGTCTCCATGAAATGAGGGAGAGGGAGCTTATCCTCAAGGAAGGCAGCACAAAAGATGGAAATACCATTCCGGGGAGGAAAGGTGACCCAAACTGACCCAACAACCAGGTCTAGAGACATCCAGAAGGTTGACTGTTGGAACAAATTTTCCCAATTTGGATCGTCATTGGTCGTGAACTAAGCCTCAGCAACGAGATCACTAGGAAGCAATGTATGTAGACCGATCGTTGCTAAAGATAGTTAATAGCCTCGTGCCGAGGCTTGAAATCCGACCATCGTGGGAAATAAGTGTACCCCCGCAATGGGGTCGCGATGGGACTGTTTATGACAGAGGCCTGTTGCGTATATTAAGTGTACTCTCGTGACAAGGAAGAAAACTTAGGAAATGAGGGTCAATTGGTAGCATTAGAGAGAATTTTCTTAATCTTCTTGTATTGGGAGGAAGATATGAGCATGTTTATTTGACACATGACACAGTTGAACGACTGGGATGAAGACAGTGACAAATTACTATGTAACAATTTGATAATCCATCTCTAGATCAAAGGCATCCGGATAGCGTTGAAGTACCAAATCATGTGGAGGTTTCATGTTAATCAGAATGGAATTGTAGATATGATTAAACCTTATAGTAAAATCCTGAACCATATCATTTGGACCCCTCTTCAACGTATTGTATTCTGCCAAAATCTGCAATGGATTTTTATTTTCCCGCCACCGGGCTAAGAACAACTCATTTAGCCTCTGAGAAGTATCAATGGAGCCAGCTGCCAAACCACAGAACCATTTTTTCACATCCCCAGAAAAAAATATGAGCTATTAGTCTCATTTTGGTATCATCAGCATCAAATTCCTCTAGATCAATGAAATCAACCATTTTGTCAATATGTTGTTGTGTTGTGACTCCCAGGATGCCATCAAAAAGAGGAAGTCTCTGGCCATAGTTCCGAGGTAAATCTGCCAACTGAGTAGGCAATACTAAAGGAGAAATCTCACCATGACTACTGGGGGTGGGTTTACAGGAACCACAATGGGTTGGTTTGGCTAGGATGAAGATGAAGGTAAGGATGTGGATGTCAAAGGAGGTGGATTTACAGAAGTCGATACGATGGCTGATGTGTTTGAGGATACAATAGGAGATGTGACAATGGATGTATTTGAAGGTGTCGTAGAAGATATAGTAGAAGATAATATTTCAAGTTGATACTGGATATAGGCTTTTTCTGTAGTAATTTGAAGTTGGTCTGCTAGTCTTTGAAATTTATCAAAATTAGACCAAAGCTTGTGCTCAATTTTTCAAAACTGGGATTTCACAGAAGGTCGAGTAAACAAAGATTTTGAGGCGAGTAAGTAGGAATCAAACTTTATGGGATCAAACACTATCTCTGTAATACAAGACTCATACTTTGAATGATATAGGGATATCTCAAATTGAATATCAAAAGGAATATCCTCAACACTTAGTATCTGGTCTGGGAGGGAAGTGGTTCTTTCCAATTTTTTACTTTCAGTCTCAGGGAAAGGGATTTTCGGTTTTTTTAACAATATTTCAGGATCATCAATAGGAGAAGGTGGGTTTGGGTCAGGGTTTGACCTGGTATATCTTTTAGGATCCAGAGTCTTAACAGGGTCAAAGACTATGTGAGATAATGAGGATTCGGAGTTTTATCAGCATAAAGAGGGATTCAAATTTCAAAACAAAGGTATGTCTTTAAGAAAAATAAATTTATCAGTTAATTATCAAGACCTTACCAATGTAATGAGGTCTAATTGAAATTGTGATTTCTTGACTTCTTTGCTTTCGAACAAGCTTTCTAAATCTTCAACTGAATCAGCTGGAGCAGGATCTGGATTTTGATCTTGTTTGTCTCCTCGAAGCCATCTCTACAATCCTGACACTGCAATTATGGAATCATCCTTTCTGAAACTTAGCCCTATCATCCAGAGGACTAAATCCCAACGAAACCTTGTCGTACACCCAGGGAAAATGATATTTCATTCCCCGCCAACGGCGCCAGTATGTTATCACTCCTCCAGATCTTCAAGGCTGAGGAAGAGTCCAGCTGAGGTAACCACAGACCAACCTTTTGACTTGGCAGCTAGCCCTACCAAGCCGGAGAGGGCTCTCTCCAAACAATCACAGCCAAGAGGGCTAGATGGATTAGGGTTTTAGGCTAGGTATAAAGCGCAGAGGTTGTTTTGATTTGATTTGATGGGGTTTTTGTTGGATGGTGATATTAGGTCAAAAAAGCTAGGTCAAGGAAAATTAGATATGATTGCAGACATTCAAAGGGGCAAGGTAGGTAGGTAGGATAGCACATTAGGGTTTCTTGGGATGAGATGATTTCAAACAAGTGAGGAGCTAGGAAGAGCATGAAAGATGTATTCTTCCTAAACTGAAGAAAGATGAACAAACTATGAAAACTTCCCCAAAATAGAGCATGTGAGATGATTTATGTTTATCAACTTGAAAGAGATCATATAATAGACATGAAATGGAATATGGAGCAAAAATGCATTCATACAAATGAAACTGGAGAAACAAACAATGCTAGACAACCATACCACAGGTATCCCAAGAAAATATCTGCAACTCATCTATTAAAACTGGCCAAATTTTGATACATTAGTGTCTCTAATCAATACTACAACATCCAACTGAGTCCCACATTTGAAAAGACTGAAAAATACAAGATATAGGCCTTAAAACAAACTCCTCCCAACCTCAGGGATCGAATCCATGAAAGGAGGATCAGTTCCACCAAAATCTGAACTGATAGCTAGAGTGTAGGGTGGTCTAAGTCACTCCTCCCTAATTACATTGAAACTTATTCATTTGAATTCATGATAACTTTTACCTGATGAATTTACCCCTAGGTAACTTCTCCACATCATTATTACATTTACCATCCTCAATTACATAGGTGAAAACATCATTTTTTGAGGTGAAAGTCAAAATTACAGTGAAAATTCAAAAATATCAGCAAATGGTCAAGTGCACCTTTTTTCTGCCAAGTGCGCCTTCACAGTGTCAAGTGCACCCTCCCTGTTGCAGGTTGATTTTGACTGAGTTGTAGGTGTCCAAATTAGGCTCAATATGGCTTGTTGGAAATACCTTCAAGTCTAATTTCTGAATATGCCTCTATTTTTGCAAAATGAAGCTGATTTGACCCCTCAAAAATTCATTCTCCCAATATTGCTTAGTGCGTAGTGCCTAGGCCAAAATTGAGAAAGAAACATGATTTTTCGCTTGTTTTTTTCCCTTTTTACCTGCTAGTTTTGCAAACTAAGACTAGTAAAGTGTTTTCCTAGATATAGTGGTTATTTGGCATCCACTTGTGGTCTTCATTTTCTAAAAAATTGGCTCAAAAAAGGGTGTAGCTCCTAGGGCGTTGCCTGTTTTACCATTTTGCTAATATAGCATTGTCCAAAAACACACAGAAAAAGACAAAACTTGCAAAAAATGAGCCAAATGATTCAAAATTGGTGAATTGGTTGACGATGGTGTGTCTAGGCTTGGTGTGAAGCCTCTGCAAGTATATCAAGTTTCTTTTTATTTTCTTGGTGAGTTAGGGCTTCAATATTTTCATTTGCTCCCTTGAGCTTTGCCCTTTCATTTCTTTCTCTTTTGGCATAATGTTTCGCCATCTTTCTCTTAATGTCATTTTCTTGATTGGCCTTGTCTAGGAGCTTCCCTAAATGTTGGTTTACCTTGTCTAGCCAATGCTCCTGGTTCTCATTAATCATGATGGAAAATTGTTCATTCCATGTGAGTTGATTTGCAAGCTTAACATCCTTTTGTCTTTTTAGTTCTCAAGCTCTTTTCATCCCTCTAGTCTTAGGTCTACTTTTTGGTTCTTGTTCAAGTTCACCATACTTATCATAGGCTTCATAAAGCAATGCTTTAGCTTTCATTTCTTATCTTTTTTCCTTAATGAGCTCAATCTCCATGACATCATGTTTGGCTTGCATAAGCTGTTGGTTTTCTTTCTCATAATATGAAATAATATATTTGGACCTCTCTAATTTGGTCTGGACCTTGAATGACCAGACTCCATGTTGACTTGACTAACATAAAGACATGATGAAATGATCTTTGATGATTGATGTATGCTCAGTGAGACATAAAGGTGGGCAAGAAAGTATTGATTTTTGAGGGAGAGTGAGGTTTTTTTACTAGGGCTACCATCAGTGAGTAAATTTTTGAATGAGGACCTAGGTGGAATGACAAAAATTTCAGAATGAGACCCTAATATCATATGAAAAGAGGAGTTTTGATCATGATGGCAGTATACAAATACTAACTCTAACACAATACACACACACACACATATATACCAAAAACTCATTTGCTTAAATGAGAAAATAATTAAGGATACAAAACTCGCATATGATCAGCCATCTCCCATGTAGCTTCATCGGACCCAAAGTGGTTCCACTACACTTTAACTTTCTCTATTGCTCAGTTCTAGAGCATGATTTGTTTCTGCTGCAAAATGCATTGTAGCTCAGTTTGGAACTCTCCCTATGGGTCCACCTGTAATACAGACCAATCAATCACATGATCAGCATCCTGCACATATATTTTAAGTAATGAAACATGGAAAACACCATGGACTTTCACTGTTAGAAGTAGTGCAAGTTTGTAGGTCACTAGTCCAATCCTATCAAGGATCTCAAAAGCCCCACGATACCAAGGTGCCAACTTGGCACATGATCCAATCCTCAAGGAGCTCCTCTTGGGCTTGAGGCATAAGTACACATGCTCCTTAACCTGAAACTCCTGGAATTCTCTATGTTAATATACATAACTCTTATGCTTATCTTGTCCTACCTTCAAATTCCTCTTAATAACCTGTATCTCCCACTCCATCTCAGCCAACATATCTTGTCCAATCAATACCCTTTTCAGCAAATAGGAGTATTTCGACTCCACCCATAAAGAGCTTCAAATGGACTCATCTTCAAGGATTCATAATACTCATAATTATATGCAAACACTACCAGTGGAAGATACTCCTCCCACATCCTTTGTTAATGCATGGCATACATCCTCAACATATCCTCAAGAATCTTGTTAACCCTCTTTATATGTCCATTTGTTTGTGGATGATAAGTTGTAATGAAAGCTAAGTCAGTCCCCAAGCCTGTAAACAACTCCTTTCAAAACTTGGGAATGAACTTGGCATCTTTATCTGATGTGATCTTCTTGGGAACACCATGCAACCTCACTATCTCCCTGATAAATATTTTAGCTACCTCACTAGCTGAATTTGTAGACTTCACTGGAATGAAGCGAGCAACCTTTCTTAAAATATCAACCACAACCTTGATGGAAACATTTTTCTTTGATGTCCTTGAAAAACCGGTAATGAAGTCCATGGAAATGGCCTCCCATTTCCATTCTGGAATCGAAATAGGTTGTAATAGACCAACTAGGTGCTTACACTCAACTTTTATCTACTAATAGTCTAAACATCTAGCAAAAAAATCGTCCACTTCCTTCTTCACGTTTGGCCAATGATATAACTTCTTAACAGTTGTCAAAGTCTTATGATATCTTGGGTGTCCTGAGTATGGCTTGACATGAAACTCCCTCTAGATAAGCTTTGTCAACTTACTGTTATCTGGCACATAGATCTTGTTCCTGAATCTGACCAAGCCATCTATCATGAGATGATACTCCTCATCACTATCACCTTCGCCTTGTTGTTGTAACCTATGCTTCAGTTGTTGTTACCTCTCATCATGTTACCCTACATGCAAGATCCACTCCTGCAAATTTGTCCCATATGAAATCACAGCTGAAATGTGGTTCACATACACCCTCCTACTGAGAGCATCTACAACTTGATTCTTTTTGCCTTTTATGTACCTGATCTAGAAATCAAACTCATTGAGGATAGCCAACCATCAATCTTTCTTGGCATTTAGATTAGGTTGGTAAAACAAGTACCTTTGTCTACTATGAGAACTCGTCAAAATAAACCTCTTTCCAAGGAGATAGTGTCTCCACATCTTCAATGCATAAATGACAGTTTTCAACTCAAGATCATGAGTCACATATTTTTGAGTGTGCTCATCTAGCTTCCTTGACTCATAGCATACCACTTGTCCTTCTTGTATCATGACTCCACTAAGTCCTTTCTTGCAAGCATATGTACAGACTACAAACTCCTTATCAGGATCTATAATCTTTAAGACTGGAGCATTTGTAAGCAAAAGATTCAACTTCTTAAAACTAGTTGCACACTCCTCAGTACATTCAAACTTCTTTCCTTTCCTCTACAAAGTTTTGAAAGGATACCTAATCCTTGAGAATTTCTTGATGAACCGCTTGTAAATATCTACTAGTCCCGTGAATGATCTCACCTCATCCACATTCCCAAGAGTTGGCCACTCCGTGATAGTTTTAATATTTTCCAAGTCCATTGTTATCCCCTCCTTGGAAACAACATGTCATAAGTAATGAATCTGAGATTGAAATAAATTGCACTTGTTGAGCTTGGCATACAATTAATGCTCCCTCAATAATATCAACATTGTCTCTAGGTGCTCTGCATGCTCTTCCTCATTCTTGGAATATACCAATATATCATCAATAAACACTATCATAAACATGTCCATGTAAGGATGCAACACATTGTTCATCAAACACATAAAGGTGGCTAGAGAATTGGTAAGACTAAAAGGAGCCACCACAAACTCATAGTTTTTATACCTTGCACGAAATGCATTCTTGTACGTGTCTTCTTCTTTGATGTGCACCTAATGATACATTGATCTTAGATCAATATTTGAAAACATTGCTTCACCCTTCAGCTGATCAAACAAGTCATCAGTCTGAGGTAAATGGTACTTGTTCTTTATCTTCACCTTGTTCAGCTACTTGTAATCAATGCACAATATTAGAGTACCATCATTTTTCATTACAAACAACACTAGTGCAAACTTAGCCTTATGTATCCCTTATCATTAATTTCCTTAATCTGCAACTTCAGTTCAACCAATTTCGGAGTGCTCATCTTGTCAGGTGCCTTTGATGTTGGTGTTGCTCTCGATACCAACTCAATAGATAAATCCACCTCTCTATGAGGAAGAAACTTTGGAATCTCTGCAAGAAACACATCCTGAAACTTCTGCAAAACAGATTACTTCTTCAAGACTTCATCATCCTCGATATCCTTCCCTTTTTCATTAGAAACGTGAACTGTAAAAAATACACAACCCTTCTCTTGCATAGTTGTAACCATTCTCACTAATGTAAGTTTATTCTTTCCCTGCAAGATTCTATTTTCTCCATCATCATCCAGGCACTCAATAGCCTTCTCATAACAATCTACCTTAGTCCTATGAGTGAAAAGCCAATCTATTCCCAAAATCATGCTACATGAACCCAAAGGTAGCAAATTTAGATGTGTTAATGTGGGCATTCTTTTAAGCTTAAATGCATAACCTCTCACCCAATGATGAACTCTTCTATTCGTCCTTGTAGCCAACTGAACCAACCAATATTTTTCATTCACTTATTTTCTCAAATGACACAGATCTACAAGGTCAGTACTAACATAACTATAATTAGATCAAGGATCAATCAAAATGGAAACAAATCAATCAAAAAGCTTACCTTCCATCTCAGTAATGGATTCCTGGAGATCTTCTTGCCTATTACCAAGTGTTGCATAGATTTGAGGAATGCCCTGACCAACATCCCCAACCATTAGCACCTCCTAATAATTGTAGATCTCAGGCCTACCACCCTAGTATAATACAAAATCCTTCTTGCAATGGCCTTTGCCACAAATACAAAATTGAAATGGTCCCCTACTGTTACCTTTATCTTGCTTCTCTCTAGGTTGTGACCCATGTCCTTTCTCAACTGCATTAAACTTCGTATAAGGAGCCACATTTTCTTTATCACCTGCATCCTGAGATATTCCCCGCTTCTTAGGCCATTTATCTTTAGTCTTCTCATTCGCTTTTCAATCATGCTTGACCTCAAGCTTCCACTTTGACTACTCATAACAATGCTTCAATTTCATGATGCCTTAGTCCAAAGACAAAGGCTCATCAAACTCAATATGGTCTCTAAAATTTACTGGAAACCCACTGATGAACCTTTGAATCTTCAATTTCTTATCCTTGAGATAAGGAGCATACCTCAACAACTCTAGGAATCTGATTGTGTACTCATCATCATTCATAGAACCCATCCTGAGCTCATAAAACTCCTTGGCCTTGTCATCATAGTATCTTACAGATAGGTACTTATTCTTGAAGAGTCTCTCAAACTTATCCCAAATCAGATCTTCTTCTCTACTACCTCTAACATTCTTCACATCTTCCCACCAGATATATGCTTTCCCTTTAAGGCCAAAGGTGGACATCATGGCTTTCATGTTCTATGAATAGTCATGCAATTTGAAGAACTTCTTCATCCTAAGTATTCATGCTTCTGCATCTTCTGATTTCTTTAACTTTCCATCAAAAGTAGGAGGCTTGGATTTCTTGAACTCCTCTAGCAAGTACTCACTCTTCCTATGGTGATGGAAGAGATGATGATGATGTCTCCTAGAAGAAGAACTAGAATAAAACCCATATGTATCAATCCTCTTGTTAGGTGTATCCAAGAATCTGCCACTCTTCATTGTATCCTCCTTGTCCAACCTGTGTCTCCTTTGAGACCTTCTACCATCTTCCCCATTAGTCTTCTCCTCCTAACTATCTCCATGACTGATCCCCATCTATCCTTGCTTCTACAACTTTGAAAGGCTCTATAGAATCACTGCACTAACTTCTTCTTGCTTTTCCTTAGCTCTGTCAAGCCTTTCATGTGCCTCAATCTGTCGGTTATTGTCTGCCTTGCAAATTCTAATCTCTTCGCTCAGCCTCATCAGTGTATCTACTAGATCGGTAGAATACTCTTCTCCTTGCTACTTAACTAACCTTTTCCATTCCCTAGAATTCACATCAGGCCTACAAGGAGAGTCATGTAAACTATAATCCACCATCTTGCTCTTCATCTCTAAACTTCTCTTTCCTACAAATATGCCATGTTATATAAACCAATGTTATACATAAAATGACCTCCTCATCAGCTCAGAGGAGAAGGACACTTTGACTAGAAGAAAATCCTAAGTTACAGGCCCATTTGCGAGGGTAACACACCCTAGAAACAGACAAGAACCATTCAAACGCTACTTATGACCCAGCAAGGGGCATTAATCCATAGGTTAACACTCTGTTTTGCCTAAATGGAAGCGTTACTCTATTTTTATGAGATTATGGAGGTCAAAGCACGAGTTGACTAACTGACACTCCACTTTTCACTCAAATGTCAGCTCAAAAATCCAGAAACATTTTCCTTAGTCATGTCTAAGGAAATTTCTAATCCTAATAAGAACACAAAAAGAAGGAAAGAGAAATAAACCGAGGCAACAACTAGCTTTTGCCTAAATGGAACTTATGAAGAAATTGGCAAGGATTGAGCCTCTCCTAATCTATAAATTAGAGGCTAGGCCATTGTAAAAAGGATCAGAATTTGAGCATTGTTATGTTATCAAGAAGTTGATCGAGAGAGAGAGAGGAGCTAAGGAGCTAAGGGGAGACTTGATTCAGCAACCATGGTTGTAATCATTCTTCTCTCATATTATAATATAGATTTTCTCCTATTTTGTCTACTTAATGATGTTGATACCTTCTTTCTTTATATGTTGGTTCAATGGAAAGGCTGAATGTTATCCTAGATGCATGCTAGTTTTATATATTGTTATATGTTGATGTTTTTAATCATTAAAGTTTCATATGTTGTGAAGGTTACTTCATGTCTTTTCTATGTGCAATTCCTAATCTAAGAGATGGTGAAGGATCTTTCCCTTGTCACACTAAGAACTCCAACAGGTATACACCAAGGATTGGAAGGTAATCCTTCTCTTTTACCTTGTCGATTGCTAGATTAACATGAGTATTTTCATGTATCTCTGAATAGTTGCAGGTCATTACATTTTGTTTGCCTTAGGTCCCAGGAGGCCTGAGAGGGTTTTCTGTCCACAACCACCTGTGTAATAATCCTTATAGTAGAAAAGGTGACTCCACTAGGGAACTCTCTTAGGTCTCAGATTTTATCACGTAGTTCCTGGATCTCTCTTTCTCTCTAGATCCTTATGTTCTTCTTGGTCTGAGTTATGATCACCCTATATGCTTCTTGACCTCTTTTGTTGCTCACAGCTTCTTCTCAGACCTTGATTAGACCCCTTTTGCACCTAATCCTCTATAAGGCACCCTCCTGGTGTTGTCCAAAGCGTTATAATGTTGCCTAGCTTCTTGGACAAAGTGTTAGCCCTACTACTAAAGCTCTTCTTATCCTTATGGGCCGCACTACTGAACCAATATCTTGACATCCACCCAATCGTATGGATTCTTGGGTTGATAAGTTGTTTTTGGTATACCCATAGGATCTGCAACTGTGAGATTTGTTTGGTTGGATGCTTGCATGGTCCTTTTTCTTTTGAAGAATAGCTTAATTGCATTTAATTTTCAGAAAAAGGAAAATGAAAAAAAAAAATTAACTTACTTTTTTTAGCTAGATTTGTTCTGTTATATTGGGTTAGTTGTAAGAGCATTGTATGTCTATGTTTCTTTACATGTGTTTGGAATACATTTCGATTTGTAATCTCTAAAATGGTTTATAGATACTCTCTCCCCGAAATAACTCTTTTTCATGAAATTGAAATCTAAAAGCATTTATAGTGCATGGTTTGAGTCAAAGTCTCACTAAACTCCATATGTCAACACCCCCTAGAGACATTAATCAAGTTCACATAAAATCAATCACTTAATAAAATTAATTAGCAAATCTCTTTTTAGCAAACACACAAATTAGTTTAAGTTGGCATATTGGGCTATGATGTGGTGAGTAAACTGCCCAAGATTTCGAAACTGATACTAGTGTCATTAATGAGAGTACAATCTTACTGCACACATATCATTTGGGACCACTCCACTTACAATGGAGTTAAATGCGATACAACATCAGAGTGTGAGAGAAGGTAGACCACCTTAGATTTCATTTCTAATGAGTATTTTTTTTATTTGGGATCCCCTCTAGGATATTATATTTGAGTCAGGGACTTAGGTGTCCTACCCACACAATGTATTGTCCCTGACCGTGACCCCCTCGGTGGTGTCTATGATTTGAGGTAACCTTAGTGGCCAAAATTTTTAGGGATGAACAAAAGGTGACTGGGGCAGGCTACCCTGGTACCTAAATAGATTATCCTACTCCATCTTTAGTTTTTTGGGAGTGTGCTCATCTTCACGAAAGTACTTGGCCCCTTCTTACCAAGGTCTGGGCGAAGCTCAAGAGTAATTGTAACTGTACATTTGGTCGGATCTCACTTTTAGCCACTATGATATTGGGTTTCATCTCAAGATAATGGTGGTTATTAGACATAATTATGTTCCCTAATTGCTTGTTGATTTCCTTTAGAGTATTTTCTTGTTTTTAGGTGTTGGCTTGTTGACACTGAGACTATAAAAAGTATCACATTTAAAATTTTGATAAAATATATCTTTCACCATGGCTACATTCATCCCTCGTCATATATCTAGATGACAGTGAGGTATTCCTCCACTGACTCTGCAGGACCTGTTGAGCTTTGGTGAATCAAATTATCCTTCATGAGGAGATCAGTCTCTAGTGTCTAACATTGAATCATATAACACTTCCCAAGAGACCTTGTTGCCTGAGGACTTCTTTAATGAAGGTGTTGTAACTAATTATAGTCCTCCTCTCACTGATCTTCTTGGACTTGTTTTGGTTTAGGTAGCACGTATACCTGTCATGTCTTCATCAGTTCCCACATCCAATATTCCTATGGCGACCAATGGGTCATGGTATTTTGTGGACAATTTTGCTCCACCATCACTTCCCCCACCTACTATCAGTCCTACACCATTGATTCGTCACCCTACTATTCAAACTATGCCTAGTCCAGGCAACCAGGTTACGCTTGTTATGATTGGATTTAAGTATCTCCTAGTCTTCACCCCTTTTGTGTCAACTCCTGGACCACCAATTATCGCTCTTAGTAGTACTATTAACCTTACCACCTTCATCAATGCTTTGGGTTGGAACCCATTTCTAAGTCCTAACCCCCAGGCTCAAATGCCTAGGGGGAATATTTCCAAATGAGTGTCTTGGTCACCATTTCGGTCATTATATCATTCACATACATACTTAAAGGTTCGAAGTTCTAAATTATGGTTAAGATATGCAATAGGTATCATCATTTGCTCATGTCATCAAAATCTACATGGGAGTCATGTCATCACCATTGTCGCCATCATGGGAGTTAGTAATTAGGTATAAGTTTTTTAAAAAGGTATCAAAGGTACATTTACCCCACATGGAGATGTAAAGGAAAATGAAAAAGGAAAATAAAAAAAATCTTTAACTTACTTTTTTAGCTAGATTTGTTCAGAATTTGAAGTAACTTGATGAAGGTAGTACTATTAACCTGACCACCTTCATCAATGCTTTGGGTTGGAACCCATTTCTAAGTTCTAACCCGCGAGATCAAATGCCTAGGGTGAATGTTTCCAAATGAGTGTCTTGGTCACCATTTTGGTCATTATATCATTCACATACATACTTAAAGGGTTCGAAGTTCTAAATTATGGTTAAGATATGCAGTAGGTGTCATCATTTGCTCATGTCATCAAAATCTACATGGGATTCATGTCATCACCATTGTCGCCATCATGGGAGTTAGTAATTAGGTATAATTTTTTTTTAAATGTAACAAAGGTAGATTTACCCCAGGTGGAGATGTAAGCTTTCCAAAAAGAGCAATAAAGTTGCAGTACACTACCTCATCATTTCATTTCGCAATGGTATGCTAGTTTTATATATTGTTATATGTTGATGTTTTTAATCGTTAAAGTTTCATATGTTGTGAAGGTTACTTCATGTCTTTTCTATGTGCAATTCCTAATCTAAGATATGGTGAAGGATCTTTCCCTTGTCACACTAAGCACTCCAGCAGATATACACCAAGGCTTGGAAGGTAATCCTTCTCTTTTACCTTGTTGATTGCTAGACTAACATGAGTATTTTCATGTATCTCTAAACAGTTGCAGGTCACT
Organism: Pinus taeda; assembly: GCA_000404065.3. Classification (NCBI taxonomy): domain Eukaryota; kingdom Viridiplantae; phylum Streptophyta; class Pinopsida; order Pinales; family Pinaceae; genus Pinus; species Pinus taeda. Next base: position 28,392 of record APFE031621148.1, read on the forward strand.
GCATTTTTTTTGCCTTAGGTCCCAGGAGGCCTGAGAGGGTTTTCTGTCCACAACTACCTGTGCAATAATCCTTATAGTAGAAATGGCGACTCCACTAAGTAACTCTCGTAGGTCTTGAATTTTATCTCATAGTTCTCGGATCTCCCTTTCTCTCTAGATCTTTCTGTTCTTCTTGGTCTGAATTATGATCACCCTATATGCTTCTTGACCTCTTGTTTTGCTCACGGCTTAATCTCAAACCTTGATTAGACCCCTTTTGCACCTAATCCTCTATAAGGCACACTCCTAGTGTTGTCCAAAGCGTTATAAAGTTACCTAGCTTCTTGGAAAAAGTGTTAGCCCTACTACTAATGCTCTTCTTATCCTTATGGGCCACACTACTAAACCAATATCTTGACATCCACCCAGTCCTATGGATTCTTAGGTTGATAAGTTGTTTGTGGTCTACCCTTAGGATCTGCAACTGTAAGATTTGTTTGGTTGGATGCTTACGTGGTCCTTTTTCTTTTGAAGAATAGCTTAATTGCATTTAATTCTCATAAAAAGGAAAATGAAAAAAATATTTAACTTACTTTTTTTAGCTAGATTTGTTCTATTATATTGAGTTAGTTGTAAGAGCATTGTATGTCTATGTTTCTTTACATGTGTTTGGAATACATTTCGATTTGTAATCTCTGAAATGGTTTATAGATACTCTCTCCCTGAAATAACTCTTTTTCATGAAATTGAAATCTAAATGCATTTATAGTGCATGGTTTGAGTCAGAGTCTCACTAAAGTCCATATGTCAACACCCCCCCTAGAGACATTAATCAAGTTCACATAAAATCAATCGCTTAGTAAAATTAATTAGCAACTCTCTTTTTAGCATACACACAAATTAGTTTAAGCTAGCATATTGGGCTATGATGTGGTGAGTAAACTACCCAAGATTCTGAAACTGATACTAGTGTCATTGATCAGAGAAAATCTTACTGCACACATATCATTTGGGACCACTCCACTTACAATGGAGTTAAATGCAATACAACATCAGAGTGTGAGAGAAGGTAGACCACCTTAGATTTCATTTCCAATGGTATTTTTTTTATTTGGGATCCCCTATAGGATATCAGAGTTGAGTCGGGGACTTAGGTGTCCTACCCACACAATGTATTGTCCCTGACCATGACCCCCTCGGTGGTGTCTGTGATTTGAGGTAACCTTAGTGGCCAGAATTTTTAGGGATGAACAAAGGGTGACTGGGGCAGGTTGCCTTGGTACCTAAACAGATGATCCTACTCCATCTTTAGTTTTTTAGGAGTGTGCTCATCTTCACGAGAGTACTTGGACCCTTCTTACCAAGGTTTGGGTGAAGCTCAAGAGTAATTGTAACTGTACATTTGGTCGAATCTCTCTTTTAGCCACTATGATATTGGGTTTCATCTCGAGATAGTGGTGGTTATTAGACATAGTTATGTTCCCTAGTTGCTTGTTGATTTCCTTTATAGTATTTTCTTGTTTTTAGGTTTTGGCTTGTTGACACTGAGACTATAACAAATATCACATTTAAAATTTTGATAAAATATATCTTTCACCATGGCTACATTCATCCCTCGTCATATATCTAGATGACAGCGAGGTATTCCTCCACTGACTCTGCAGGACCTGTTGAGCTTTGGTGAATCAAATTATCCTTCATGAGGAGATTAGTCTCCAATGTCTAACATTGAATCATATAACACTTCCCAAGAGACCTTGTTGCCTGAGGACTTCTTTAATGAAGGTGTTGTAACTAATTATCGTCCTCCTCTCATTGATCCTCTTTGACCTATTTTGGTTTAGGTAGCACCTATACCTGTCATGTCTTCATCAGTTCCCACATCCAATATTCCTATGGCGACCAATGGGTCGTGGTATTTGGTGGACAATTTTGCTCCACCGTCACTTCCCCCACCTATTGTCAGTCTTACACCGTTGATTGGTCACCCTACTATTCAAACTATGCCTAGTACAGGCAACCTGGTTACACTTGTTATGATTGGATTTAAGTATCTCCTAGTCTTCACCCCTTTTATGTCAACTCCTAGACCACCAATTATCGCTCCTAGTAGTACTATTAACCTGACCACCTTCATCAATGCTTTGGGTTGGAAACCATTTCTAAGTTCTAACCCCCAGGCTCAAATGCCTGGGGGGAATGTTTCCAAATGAGTGTCTGGGTCACCATTTTGGTCATTATATCATTCACATACATACCTAAAGGGTTCGAAGTTCTAAATTATGGTTAAGATATGCAATAGGTGTCATCATTTGCTCATGTCATCAAAATATACATGGGAGTCATGTGATCACCATTGTCACCATCATGGGAGTTAGTAATTAGGTATAAGTTTTTTAAAAAGGTATCAAAGGTACATTTACCCCACATGGAGATGTAAGTTTTCCAAAAAGAGCAATAAAGTTGCAGTACACTACCTCATCATGTCATTTCTCAAAGGTACGCTAGTTTTATATATTGTTATATGTTGATGTTTTTAATCGTTAAAGTTTCATATGTTGTGAAGGTTACTTCATGTCTTTTCTATGTGCAATTCCTAATCTAAGAGATGTTGAAGGATCTTTCCCTTGTCACACTAAGCACTCCAGCAGATATACACCAAGGATTGGAAGGTAATCCTTCTCTTTTACCTTGTTGATTGCTAGATTAACATGAGTATTTTCATGTATCTCTAAACAGTTGCAGGTCATTGCATTTTGTTTGCCTTAGGTCCTAGGAGGCCTAGATGGTTTTCTGTCCACAACCACCTGTGCAATAATCCTTATAGTATAAATGGCAACTCCATTAGGGAACTCTCTTAGGTCTCGGATTTCATCTCCTAGTTCCCGGGTCTCCCTTTCTCTCTAGATCTTTCTGTTCTTCTTGATCTGAATTATGATCACCCTATATGCTTCTTGACCTCTTTTTTTGCTCATGGCTTCTTCTCAAACCCTGATTAGACCCCTTTTGCACCTAATCCTCTATAAGGCACCCTCCTAGTGTTTTCCAAAGTGTTATAATGTTGCCTAGCTTCTTGGGCAAAGTGTTAGCCCTACTACTAACGCTCTTCTTATCCTTATGGCCCGCACTACTGAACCAATATCTTGACATCCACCCAGTCCTATGGATTCTTGGGTTGATAAGTTGTCTGTGGTCTACCCTTAGGATCTGCAATTGTGAGATTTGTTTGGTTTGATGCTTGCATGGTCCTTTTTCTTTTGAAGAATAGCTTAATTGCATTTAATTTTCAGAAAAAGGAAAATGAAAAAAATCTTTAACTTACTCTTTTTAGCTAGATTTGTTCTATTATATTGGGTTAGTTGTAAGAGCATTGTATGTCTATGTTTCTTTACATGTGTTTGGAATACATTTCGATTTGTAATCTTTGAAATGGTTTATAGATACTCTCTCCCTGAAATAACTCTTTTTCATGAAGTTGAAATCTAAAAGCATTTATAGTGCATGGTTTGAGTCAGAGTCTCACTAAACTCCATATGTCAACACCCCCCCTAGAGACATTAATCAAGTTCACATAAAATAAATCGCTTAATAAAATTAATTAGCAACTCTCTTTTTAGCATACACACAAATTATTTTAAGCTAGCATATTGGACTTGTTATCACCCCAAGAAACTCTCCTAGGTTGTATCTCAGAGATGCTCGGGAACATTACAAACTCAAAAAAATGTTGGAAATGGATGAATGGAAGGAATGATGCATATTCAACCCAGATAACCACTTCTACTATGCCTAACTCCAGACATGGGTGAACACCCTGTTGTGGCCACCAACAACCCCCCTCCTTATGAAGTATTATTACTAATACTAAATAAGTGGGGACCCTCAAAAAAATTAGTTAGTGTTACATTTTCATTTTAGATGAAACCTACAACATCATGGACTTAGGAAAATACCTTGAAAAATCTAGAAAAACTAAGTTTCATAATGAAGAAAATTAACTTTACTCCTAAAAGGATATCGCATCGCGCAAAGGATGATAGGATACACCTTCTAAAGAGTTAAAACAATAAAAGGCGATATTGCGACGCGAAACTTCATCGCATTGCATATACTGAAGGTGCACTCTCATTGAAAAACTTTAAAAAATCGACGATATGCGATATCGCATATCGCACATAGCAAATATCACAAGAATTACACAAGAATTATAACAATCTGCGATATTGCGATATTGTGATATTGCGATACCGCAATACTGCGACACCTCAAAGTTGCGATACTGCGATCTGTGATAAAAACAACACGATGATATTGCGACATTGCGATATTGCGATACTGCGATCTGCGACATCGCAACGCAAAAATGCGGAAATCCTCCATCGCAGTTGGTTCTGGCTCATTGTTCAAGAAAACTCTTTAGCCAAAAGTTGGTCATGTATTTTAATGCAAATTAATGGGTTATTGCCAGTTGTTAATGAAGTAGGGTGTTATGTTTTTTGAAAAAATAACTCACGTAAGGTGGCATGTCTTGAATATCTTCGGAATTTAAAATGTTTCCTGTTATTAGTCCTTTATCATTACTTCTACCTCAATGTAAACTGTAGGAAAGAAGGACGAAGCGTTATACAGGACATTATGCAGAAAATAATAAAGAAGGAAGGCAGCGCTCCAATGTACATTTCGGAAGGCATACTTAATCCACTCAAGGAAGAAAAAGAGCTGCAGAACTCTTTAGAGGCATATATCACAAATTTCTCATGTATAGTCATGGTTAAATGGATACTAAAAGATGTTGATATCAGAAACAAACAGTTTAATTCTCAGGGTCAAGAGCTCATAGAAATACTATTTTTACAAATTTTGGGTTTTATATTGAATGAGAGAAAAAGGCGCAAGAGGCAAAAACCGCATCAGGGAAGCCCGAATCAAGAAACAGAGGCAGTTTCTGATGCGCGGTTAGCGCTTAGCGCTAATCACGCATCGCTAAGAAAAATTGTTCGAAAAGGAAGGTCCCTATTTGCTCAGTCACCTGCGAGCCCCGAAAATTGCAAGAAATCAGCGATAGAAGCAAACTGGAAACAGAAGCTATCCAAAGGTTAACCAAGTTGAAATGGGATTTTTACCAGGCATACATGATAATGCTACATATTCATTGGATGATTCGCAAGTGTATCATCAATTTTACTGAGAAGAGAATGCCAGCTCTTGTCGTTTCTATTTGCTTAACTCAACCAAAGGCGGAAAATAGTCAGCCAACTCTACTCAGAAAAATATTGAATGCTTGCGACATCAAGGAGTAGATTTAGAAATAGTTAGTAGATTTAATTTTAGAATAGTTTTGCTTAGAAAGAGGACGGTCATTTAAACCGGATCCTCAAATATTTTAAATAAGTTATTTAGTTAGTAGTATTTAAACCCTTCTCATGCATTTAGAGAAGGGTCCATAAATTTATCAAAAACTTGTCCTCAGAACATGCACTTTTTCACCCTCAGAGGAGTTTTGGTGAATGAATGGAACAAGGTTTATTTGATATTTGCATTTGATATCTGCTATTGATGTTGCACTGTACTCTTAGTAGATGTTGAATCAAGGAGAGATAAATCAATCATTGCTTGAAGCTCATGAGTAGGACTAGTTATAAATGGTACTTTTATCTCTTAACTATTTATGCTTATGCGTTAAAGCGATATTCAGTTTTCAGTTATTTATATGTTACAGCATGAATGCCTGAGTTATCATTTGGCACTTTTGTACGGTGATAATTATTTGTTTATGTTTAGTGTATGAATAGCTCATTTATGCGATAAGTTTTAACAGTGGTTTCGTCTAACTTCTTATAGAAAGTAGCTCATTTTTATCGAATTCCTTTCTTACAATAGCTGAATGATCTTTATTACCAGTTATTGTATGAAATATTTTTTTAGAATCGCATAGAAGAAAGATCACACCCCGGGTTACGGCATAAATTTTCGATGTTTTTTGTTTATTTAGAATACATAGCCATAGCATTAGAATTACGATAGAAGTATCAGTTCCCGAAAAAACACCTTAATCTCAACACACATCACACTTAATTAGGAAACTGGTACCCATGATCCCCAGTGACGCGCTAATTACCAACCGGATAATGGAGCTGTGACGCAGCTCTAGACTGCAAAACCCAGAATCATTACAAACTGTACATATAAAAACGACAATTCCTATTCTAGTCAATTTCAGTTCACTTTTTGGCAAATTCAACTCATGCGGAAGTTTTAGTTTCTCCTTCATATTTATGATTAAAACCAATCTTTAACATTTCTTCTCATAACAAGTTGAATTAAGTTTCAGACATTAATTTTCGACCTTCAATCACATCCAATGCAAGTCTCGCCTGTAATACTCTGTTGCTGACAAACTTACAATTATTATTTACACCCTTGAATTCAAATAAGATCATGGCACCAGCTCCCAAATATGCCTTTAAACTGAATCTCTTTATTCAATTTTCATTCAATCAAAACCCAACTTCCAACCAAACAATCGAACCTTTCGACTTATGGCAATAGCAATTTATATAAACTGATAGTTGGCTAGAATCGAATGTCGATATCGCATACCTGTTTCTCATCAACGATGCTCAAACTGTAGCGATCTGCAAACACTACTTTTAAACATATTAGAGCTCCAACCTGGCTTATTACTTATTCAATCGGTTATCTCAGGAAACTGGAAACTATGTATACCGGACGCAGCACCCAATCTACACTCAAATTAACCATATCAAAGCAAAATTTGAAAGCTGTAACAATTACGTTGACCTCACTGTAACAATCGATGGCAATTTGAATCGATTACTTCTGACACAACGATTCAACTCGATTTGCAATTTAAACAACATCGATCACCGAATTTGGACAAATTCTACCTGCAAGCGCGCGGCCTCTGACAAACTGGCCTCTTCTTAACGCTGGGTTTAGTGCTATTCAACACTGATACAACCTTGCTAACACAATCTTCAGATGATCCACGGCTTCTGTTATTTATAGATAACATATGGATCGATTTCACGCTCAGTTCTGCTTGACGTGTGCTTCAGCTTAACGTAACAACCAATCCAGTGTATACTCCACTCCACGTGACTACAAAACTGTGACTTCCTTGCGCCCTTTATACAGCAAATGGATTCCCCAACTAATTGATACCATCCTGTAGCTATAAACTGCAGTTTGAAAACACGCTAAACAAACAGATTGATTTTACTCCCAACAAATCTGCTCATGTTCTCTGTGCAGATACCAACTTGTGAAGAAAATATTTTTCTTTCCTTGAGATGTATGAACTCCAAAGTCGTGACAACAATTGTGAAAATGCTTGCTTATTTTACAGACAACATTTGCTTACTTCTTTAACTTGCTGATCTATCCAGTAATTATGGGCATATATGACCTTATCCAACAGCTCCTGTGCTGGCTTCTCCTGTATGCTCGTGGGGAGCGTTCTTTACCATGTGAAACAGTGTCTTCCATTTATCCTGTACCAAAAAAAACATACAAGTCGGGCCACCATAGCTAGAATGAAGGCATGGAAGATTGATGACAAACTCTTAAGAAAACATCCGCCTTGCTGATATTGGAAACAAGTTACCGCAAAGAAAAGAGTTATGTGTTCAATTTGCTTTGCCAAATGCAGTTGAATTCCGATAGAATGTCAACATAACTCTGCGCACCTCTATATTCAGTTCCACATATTAACCAATCGATCTCTAACATAAATCTTTTCTTAGAATGGCGCCCTTTGCAAACAGAGAATTTAATACCATTTACCCTTGATGATTTGCATAACAATTTTCACATAAATAAATGTGATTTCAAGCCCATCGATCATTAATTTAATAATGTTACGAACAAATATACAATTTCTCAATCACCCAATATATATAAACTGAAATAAGACAATGACTTACAACTTTTTATTGGCCAGATGTTTCAATGCCATGGCCCTTCACAATTTCTGAAGGCTTACAGCCTTGCTGCTCAAACCTACTCTCAATCTCTCTTGTGTTCTTCTCTCAAAACCCCCTTCTATTTATACAAAAAAATCATTTAGTTTAATGCTCAATCCCTTCAATTCCTCAACAATCCCCTAAATCTCTCAACATCCCTAAAGGATAGCTCTTTATCCCTAAAATCCTTCAACTAATTAAATTCCCTCATATCCTTTTATTAAATAAAAAGATATTTACAAAAATCCTCACCTTCTCCTATTTTATTCAAATGAATTAATAAAATATTAAAAATCATCACACCCCCTTTTAACATATTTACAAAATAAAAAACGCCCTTGATGCTCCTGCATCAGACTCCCCATGCAAGAAAATTCATGACCACCTGGTCATAAGTCTGGATATTTCCTCCTGGATCCCAAATTTTATTTTGTAATCTTTCCGTGCTTGTTGATTGCTTTACTACTGTTGTTATCTGCTGTTGTTTTCCCGGTTTCCATATTTTGTGCTATAATGCTCCACTTGCTCTGCTTTTGCAACCTTTCACTGTCATTCTCTTGTTGTCGCTCCTTTTCTTTCTTTCAGTTGTCTTTCTCTGGGATGTTTTTATCATTAACCTCCTTATCAACTCAATTTCTCTGTCCAGTATGTCCTCTGTCTGCTGATTGTTTCCATCTCTTGATTTCTGAACTCTCATTCTTGCTTGTTCTTCACTTGTTTTGATTGCTTCCTTTTCACCGTTACTGCTGTTTTGCACCTTTTCTGTTGCTGCTACTATAAATGTTGCGGCCTCCCAAACTTCCTTTCCCTCTACAACATTCCTTTGCTCACTACGTGCAATTTCTTTTTTATTATTATTTATGACAACCGCTTTGTCATCCTTATTCAACAATCTATCCCAGACATTCGTCCTCTGCTTTTCCAATTTCCTCCTTTGAAAGTCTAATTCTCTATATAACTCAATGATTTTACTTGGATTAGACTTTGGAAATTTTACACGATCTTCCATTTCCTCACATGGTCTTTCTTCTGCTAAATCTTCCCTAACATCCTTCAGTAGATGTTCTTCCTTTTCTTCCAAACCTGCAATCATACATAAATCGTTAGTTTTAAAATCACAAGACCTTACGGTCTTATTTGATGCTTCAGTAATCAAGTCTTCGGGCTGCTTCGAATCATTCATATGATTCAACTCCTCTAGCTCTTCATCACTTTCAAAAAGTAATGGTCCACTCTCTGGGTAACATAGCGAAACTTCAACATGTTCTTCAGCATCTTCATTTTGTTGTAGCTCAACTCTTTCGAGCTTCTCTATCCTCTGTCTAGCATCTATAACCTGTTCAAGTTCCCTTAGTTCCTTTATCAACTGCAAATTTACCTGATGATTCCACTTCTCTTGTAGTCTCTGCCACCTCAGCTTCTTTCTTATGACATAACCATGCTTCTGGGTTTCCTCATTTCTTCGCAACATCTCCATTAACACCTCAAGCTAAACTGCTATCTCAGCCTTCTCCCTCTCATATTCCTCTTTGCTTAACTGTCTCTATATGCCAATTGCCTTGGCACCCTTCTCCTTTTGTCCTCTACTGTGGTTTATTTCAAAACCTCTGTTATGACTGTCAATTTCCATTTCTATGAGTCCCTCACTCACTTTACTATGAGTTGCACTAAGCCTTTTCAGCAGCAAGTCTTGTCCTGCCGCTACTTACCTCACCAAGCTCTCCTCACTCAGTATTTTGGCAAGCAATTGGTTCTCTATCTCCAGAACCTCCTTTGAGCACTTCACTTTGCTCTTCCTGGGCTTCAACTCATCTACCTGTTCACAATTGTCCTCCTTATCCAATCTCTATTGGATTTCCTCAAGGTTCTGCGACCTCTATGTTTCCACCTAGAAACTTTCACCAGCTTCCTTTATCTATTAGCAATTGCCTTTTGGGAATTGCAATAATACTCAATGTAAAGACTACAATATTATATTCTTCAAAAACATATCATCTTACCTCCAAGATCTCGTCTGATCTTGTCCTTCCATTCGCCTGCACTTCGTTTACCTTCAGAATCTCACCACTCCTGCAAATCTGTTTCAGCAATCTTTATGCTTCCTCTGCACAAATTCACTCTCAATCATATTTTAGAACCTGATCCTTTCTTCCAATCTTTCGGTTTTATCTGGAAAACCTCAACTGTCAGCAATAATTCCTTCTTTGCTGAGTTTTTTCATTACTGCAACCATCAATCCCCATTCCATTTCTTGTCAGTAAAACCCAATTCAAAATTTAAACAAACACAATACCTGCACGATTCTCCCTTCTCCCAGATGTACTCTAATTTGCTTGACTATCAGATTAAAATATGATATCCTTTGTCTGCATGCACATCTGCTGTCATAATTTATCTCTGCACTTATCGCCTGCAATTTGTCAATCACTCATACAACCCATATCAAATTTTACCAATCAAAACAGAATTCTATGTTGTTCGAATGCATAACTGAGAATTATTTCCCCCTACAAGATTTAATATAAATTCAAATTAATTCTTCAACTCTTCTCAAGAAACTTTCATACAAAGCTAGGCTCTGATACCAAAATTGACGCAGCTCTACACTGCAAAACCCAGAATCATTACAAATTGTACATATAAAAACATCAATTCCTGTTCTAGTCAATTTCAGTTCACTTTTTGGAAAATTCAACTCATGCGGAAGTTTTAGTTTCTCCTTCATTTTTATGATTCAAACCAATCTTTAACATTTCTTCTCATAACAAGTTGAATTAAGTTTCAGACATTAATTTTCGACCTTCAATCACATCCAATGCAAGTTTCGCCTGTAATACTCTGTTGGTGATATCCATACAATTATTATTTACTCCCTTGAATTCAATTAAGATCATGGCACCAGCACCCAGATATGCCTTTAAATTGAATCTCTTTATTCAACTCTCATTCAATCAAAACACAACTTCCAACCAAACAATCGAACCTTTCGACTTATGGCAATAGCAATTTATATAAACTGAGAGTTTGCTAGAATCAAATGTCGATATCGCATACCTGTTTCTCATCAAAGATGCTCAAACTGTTAGCGATATGCAAACACTACTTTTAAACATATTAGAGCTCCAACATGGTTTATTACATATTCAATCGGTTATCTCAGGAAATTGGAAACTATGTATACCGGACGCAGCACCCAATCTACACCCAAATTAACCATATCAAAGCAGAATTTGAAAGTTGTAACAATTACGTTGACCTCACTGTAACAATCGATGGCAATTTGAACAACATCGATCACCGAATTTGGACAAATTCTACCTACAAGCGCGCGGCTTCTGACAAACAGGCCTTTGCTTAACGCTGGGTTTAGTGCTATTCAACACTGATACGACCTTGCTAACACAATCTTCAGATGATCCACGGCTTCTGTTATTTATAGATAACATATGGATCGATTTCACGCTCAGTTCTGCTTGACGTGTGCTTCAGCTTAACGTAACAACCAATCCAGTGTATACTCCACTCCACGTGACTACAAAACTGTGACTTCCTTGCGCCCTTTATACAGCAAATGGATTCCCCAACTAATTGATACCATCCTGTAGCTATAAACTGCAGTTTGAAAACACGCTAAACAAACAGATTGATTTTACTCCCAACAAATCTGCTCATGTTCTCTGTGCAGATACCAACTTGTGAAGAAAATATTTTTCTTTCCTTGAGATGTATGAACTCCAAAGTCGTGACAACAATTGTGAAAATGCTTGCTTATTTTACAGACAACATTTGCTTACTTCTTTAACTTGCTGATCTATCCAGTAATTATGGGCATATATGACCTTATCCAACAGCTCCTGTGCTGGCTTCTCCTGTATGCTCGTGGGGAGCGTTCTTTACCATGTGAAACAGTGTCTTCCATTTATCCTGTACCAAAAAAAACATACAAGTCGGGCCACCATAGCTAGAATGAAGGCATGGAAGATTGATGACAAACTCTTAAGAAAACATCCGCCTTGCTGATATTGGAAACAAGTTACCGCAAAGAAAAGAGTTATGTGTTCAATTTGCTTTGCCAAATGCAGTTGAATTCCGATAGAATGTCAACATAACTCTGCGCACCTCTATATTCAGTTCCACATATTAACCAATCGATCTCTAACATAAATCTTTTCTTAGAATGGCGCCCTTTGCAAACAGAGAATTTAATACCATTTACCCTTGATGATTTGCATAACAATTTTCACATAAATAAATGTGATTTCAAGCCCATCGATCATTAATTTAATAATGTTACGAACAAATATACAATTTCTCAATCACCCAATATATATAAACTGAAATAAGACAATGACTTACAACTTTTTATTGGCCAGATGTTTCAATGCCATGGCCCTTCACAATTTCTGAAGGCTTACAGCCTTGCTGCTCAAACCTACTCTCAATCTCTCTTGTGTTCTTCTCTCAAAACCCCCTTCTATTTATACAAAAAAATCATTTAGTTTAATGCTCAATCCCTTCAATTCCTCAACAATCCCCTAAATCTCTCAACATCCCTAAAGGATAGCTCTTTATCCCTAAAATCCTTCAACTAATTAAATTCCCTCATATCCTTTTATTAAATAAAAAGATATTTACAAAAATCCTCACCTTCTCCTATTTTATTCAAATGAATTAATAAAATATTAAAAATCATCACACCCCCTTTTAACATATTTACAAAATAAAAAACGCCCTTGATGCTCCTGCATCAGACTCCCCATGCAAGAAAATTCATGACCACCTGGTCATAAGTCTGGATATTTCCTCCTGGATCCCAAATTTTATTTTGTAATCTTTCCGTGCTTGTTGATTGCTTTACTACTGTTGTTATCTGCTGTTGTTTTCCCGGTTTCCATATTTTGTGCTATAATGCTCCACTTGCTCTGCTTTTGCAACCTTTCACTGTCATTCTCTTGTTGTCGCTCCTTTTCTTTCTTTCAGTTGTCTTTCTCTGGGATGTTTTTATCATTAACCTCCTTATCAACTCAATTTCTCTGTCCAGTATGTCCTCTGTCTGCTGATTGTTTCCATCTCTTGATTTCTGAACTCTCATTCTTGCTTGTTCTTCACTTGTTTTGATTGCTTCCTTTTCACCGTTACTGCTGTTTTGCACCTTTTCTGTTGCTGCTACTATAAATGTTGCGGCCTCCCAAACTTCCTTTCCCTCTACAACATTCCTTTGCTCACTACGTGCAATTTCTTTTTTATTATTATTTATGACAACCGCTTTGTCATCCTTATTCAACAATCTATCCCAGACATTCGTCCTCTGCTTTTCCAATTTCCTCCTTTGAAAGTCTAATTCTCTATATAACTCAATGATTTTACTTGGATTAGACTTTGGAAATTTTACACGATCTTCCATTTCCTCACATGGTCTTTCTTCTGCTAAATCTTCCCTAACATCCTTCAGTAGATGTTCTTCCTTTTCTTCCAAACCTGCAATCATACATAAATCGTTAGTTTTAAAATCACAAGACCTTACGGTCTTATTTGATGCTTCAGTAATCAAGTCTTCGGGCTGCTTCGAATCATTCATATGATTCAACTCCTCTAGCTCTTCATCACTTTCAAAAAGTAATGGTCCACTCTCTGGGTAACATAGCGAAACTTCAACATGTTCTTCAGCATCTTCATTTTGTTGTAGCTCAACTCTTTCGAGCTTCTCTATCCTCTGTCTAGCATCTATAACCTGTTCAAGTTCCCTTAGTTCCTTTATCAACTGCAAATTTACCTGATGATTCCACTTCTCTTGTAGTCTCTGCCACCTCAGCTTCTTTCTTATGACATAACCATGCTTCTGGGTTTCCTCATTTCTTCGCAACATCTCCATTAACACCTCAAGCTAAACTGCTATCTCAGCCTTCTCCCTCTCATATTCCTCTTTGCTTAACTGTCTCTATATGCCAATTGCCTTGGCACCCTTCTCCTTTTGTCCTCTACTGTGGTTTATTTCAAAACCTCTGTTATGACTGTCAATTTCCATTTCTATGAGTCCCTCACTCACTTTACTATGAGTTGCACTAAGCCTTTTCAGCAGCAAGTCTTGTCCTGCCGCTACTTACCTCACCAAGCTCTCCTCACTCAGTATTTTGGCAAGCAATTGGTTCTCTATCTCCAGAACCTCCTTTGAGCACTTCACTTTGCTCTTCCTGGGCTTCAACTCATCTACCTGTTCACAATTGTCCTCCTTATCCAATCTCTATTGGATTTCCTCAAGGTTCTGCGACCTCTATGTTTCCACCTAGAAACTTTCACCAGCTTCCTTTATCTATTAGCAATTGCCTTTTGGGAATTGCAATAATACTCAATGTAAAGACTACAATATTATATTCTTCAAAAACATATCATCTTACCTCCAAGATCTCGTCTGATCTTGTCCTTCCATTCGCCTGCACTTCGTTTACCTTCAGAATCTCACCACTCCTGCAAATCTGTTTCAGCAATCTTTATGCTTCCTCTGCACAAATTCACTCTCAATCATATTTTAGAACCTGATCCTTTCTTCCAATCTTTCGGTTTTATCTGGAAAACCTCAACTGTCAGCAATAATTCCTTCTTTGCTGAGTTTTTTCATTACTGCAACCATCAATCCCCATTCCATTTCTTGTCAGTAAAACCCAATTCAAAATTTAAACAAACACAATACCTGCACGATTCTCCCTTCTCCCAGATGTACTCTAATTTGCTTGACTATCAGATTAAAATATGATATCCTTTGTCTGCATGCACATCTGCTGTCATAATTTATCTCTGCACTTATCGCCTGCAATTTGTCAATCACTCATACAACCCATATCAAATTTTACCAATCAAAACAGAATTCTATGTTGTTCGAATGCATAACTGAGAATTATTTCCCCCTACAAGATTTAATATAAATTCAAATTAATTCTTCAACTCTTCTCAAGAAACTTTCATACAAAGCTAGGCTCTGATACCAAAATTGACGCAGCTCTACACTGCAAAACCCAGAATCATTACAAATTGTACATATAAAAACATCAATTCCTGTTCTAGTCAATTTCAGTTCACTTTTTGGAAAATTCAACTCATGCGGAAGTTTTAGTTTCTCCTTCATTTTTATGATTCAAACCAATCTTTAACATTTCTTCTCATAACAAGTTGAATTAAGTTTCAGACATTAATTTTCGACCTTCAATCACATCCAATGCAAGTTTCGCCTGTAATACTCTGTTGGTGATATCCATACAATTATTATTTACTCCCTTGAATTCAATTAAGATCATGGCACCAGCACCCAGATATGCCTTTAAATTGAATCTCTTTATTCAACTCTCATTCAATCAAAACACAACTTCCAACCAAACAATCGAACCTTTCGACTTATGGCAATAGCAATTTATATAAACTGAGAGTTTGCTAGAATCAAATGTCGATATCGCATACCTGTTTCTCATCAAAGATGCTCAAACTGTTAGCGATATGCAAACACTACTTTTAAACATATTAGAGCTCCAACATGGTTTATTACATATTCAATCGGTTATCTCAGGAAATTGGAAACTATGTATACCGGACGCAGCACCCAATCTACACCCAAATTAACCATATCAAAGCAGAATTTGAAAGTTGTAACAATTACGTTGACCTCACTGTAACAATCGATGGCAATTTGAACAACATCGATCACCGAATTTGGACAAATTCTACCTACAAGCGCGCGGCTTCTGACAAACAGGCCTTTGCTTAACGCTGGGTTTAGTGCTATTCAACACTGATACGACCTTGCTAACACAATCTTCAGATGATCCACGGCTTCTGTTATTTATAGATAACATATGGATCGATTTCACGCTCAGTTCTGCTTGACGTGTGCTTCAGCTTAACGTAACAACCAATCCAGTGTATACTCCACTCCACGTGACTACAAAACTGTGACTTCCTTGCGCCCTTTATACAGCAAATGGATTCCCCAACTAATTGATACCATCCTGTAGCTATAAACTGCAGTTTGAAAACACGCTAAACAAACAGATTGATTTTACTCCCAACAAATCTGCTCATGTTCTCTGTGCAGATACCAACTTGTGAAGAAAATATTTTTCTTTCCTTGAGATGTATGAACTCCAAAGTCGTGACAACAATTGTGAAAATGCTTGCTTATTTTACAGACAACATTTGCTTACTTCTTTAACTTGCTGATCTATCCAGTAATTATGGGCATATATGACCTTATCCAACAGCTCCTGTGCTGGCTTCTCCTGTATGCTCGTGGGGAGCGTTCTTTACCATGTGAAACAGTGTCTTCCATTTATCCTGTACCAAAAAAAACATACAAGTCGGGCCACCATAGCTAGAATGAAGGCATGGAAGATTGATGACAAACTCTTAAGAAAACATCCGCCTTGCTGATATTGGAAACAAGTTACCGCAAAGAAAAGAGTTATGTGTTCAATTTGCTTTGCCAAATGCAGTTGAATTCCGATAGAATGTCAACATAACTCTGCGCACCTCTATATTCAGTTCCACATATTAACCAATCGATCTCTAACATAAATCTTTTCTTAGAATGGCGCCCTTTGCAAACAGAGAATTTAATACCATTTACCCTTGATGATTTGCATAACAATTTTCACATAAATAAATGTGATTTCAAGCCCATCGATCATTAATTTAATAATGTTACGAACAAATATACAATTTCTCAATCACCCAATATATATAAACTGAAATAAGACAATGACTTACAACTTTTTATTGGCCAGATGTTTCAATGCCATGGCCCTTCACAATTTCTGAAGGCTTACAGCCTTGCTGCTCAAACCTACTCTCAATCTCTCTTGTGTTCTTCTCTCAAAACCCCCTTCTATTTATACAAAAAAATCATTTAGTTTAATGCTCAATCCCTTCAATTCCTCAACAATCCCCTAAATCTCTCAACATCCCTAAAGGATAGCTCTTTATCCCTAAAATCCTTCAACTAATTAAATTCCCTCATATCCTTTTATTAAATAAAAAGATATTTACAAAAATCCTCACCTTCTCCTATTTTATTCAAATGAATTAATAAAATATTAAAAATCATCACACCCCCTTTTAACATATTTACAAAATAAAAAACGCCCTTGATGCTCCTGCATCAATCTCATTGTTGTTGCATGCCTTCCAATTACACAGATGAAAACAACGGTGCGGGTTAGTTACTTACCTGTGATCCAAATGCATTCATTGTGAGGTGTTGTGGCTCTCTCTTTCTGCTACACGCCTCTAGTTCCTTTGATGCATGATATCTGCTTGTTGATATGTGGTTGTGATTTGTGTAGGTTCCTCTCTAGTTGGATCTGATCTTCAAGTGTCTGCTTCAACCTTCAGATTTGCACCCTCATGCTGTTGATGCTAGATTTTAATGGGATCAGTTGCTACAGGAATTCCTACAGGATCTCCTATAGCTGCTTCTCCCTTTGAAACTTTAGTGATTTTCTGTGTTTGGAGTTGTGAGGGTGATGCCAAAAATGTAGATAGAGATGGAGAGGTAATGGATAAGCTTCGGGTGAGGTGAATGGTGTTGTTCCCTTTCTCATTTTTTGTTTTTGTTTTTTCTTTTTCTTTTTCTTGGAAACTGTTTTTTCCTGTGTTTTTCTGTGGCAGGAGGAAGAATGATACTTGGGATGTGATGCAGGTCTAGAAATAATGGCAAGGAGGTTTGAAGACTGCAGGAGGATTTAAAGATCTTTTATGAAGATTCCTTGTCCCTCAAACTTCCTTTTATAGCCATTTCTGGCTCTTTGTAATTCCTACAGTAGCCTCCTATAGAAAACACAGTTTTTGGAAAAGAAGCATAGTGAGGTAGAAAGAATGCTAAGAATGATGGAGAAAGGTGTGGGAAGGTAGGATAGGTGCTAGTATTGGTTCTAGGGCTCTCTTGGAACCTTTTGTTGCAGGATAAGTGCCTTATGGAGTTTTTCCCCTGAGTCCATAATATATATATATAATATATATATTTATATTATATTTCTTATCTTTCTTTCCTTTTTTTTCTTTTTTTTTTTCTCTCAGTGAGTGGAGGAAGTGGAGGCTAGGACATGCTCCGCTACCATCACTATTTTATTCAGATTTTCAATGACCTCTCGCTTGGAGAGGGGTTTCTTGTAAACTTTAAACCAATGTCCATTAACAAGCATGGGGATGGCTTCATCATCAATGCTTCTGATTAGCACTCAACCATTGTCATTTCATTTCTCCACAGTGTAGGGTCCTAGACATATTGTTCTCAACTTGCCCTTGAAAACTTTGTATCTTGAATCATAGAGTAATGCCCAATCTCCCTCTTGGAATTGCTTCTCATTGATGTTTTTGTCATGCCATATCTTTCTCTAAAGCTGAACTACCTATATATGGAGAAGGGCCTGCATTTGGTGTTCATCCAGTCCATTGAGCTAGAGTAATCTTTCTTTCTGTGCATGACTGAGGTCTAGGTCCAGCTGAGCTACCAGCCTCAGGGTATTGAATTCAAATTCTATTGATAGCAAAGCCTTATTCCCATAGACCAGCTCATAGGGTGTGAACCCTATAGTGGTCTTCCATATTGTGTTGTAGGCCCAAGTGGCCTCAACTAATCTGCCCGCCCAGTCTTCCTTGCTACTGCTCACTACCTTTGTCAAGATTCCTTCCAATGCGTAGTTAGTGACCTCCACCTACCCATTGTCTTGTGGATGGTAAGGGGTGGAAGTCCTATGCTTGATTCTATGATGTGTGAGCAGGTCTTCAATCAAATTGGAAGTGAACTGGCTACTTTGATCTGTGACCAACTCTCTTGGATACCCAAACTTGTAGAATATGTTCTCTCTCAAAAATTCAGCTACTTTTTCCTCTGTCACTTCTTTGATTTCTTTTGTCTCTGCCCACTTTGTCAGGTAGTTAGTGCACACAATGATGTATTGCTTCTATTTTGAAGGAGGGTTGGTAGGCCCAACAAAGTCCATGCCCCACTTCTCAAATGGCTCAAAGGTCACTTGAGGCTACATGGGAATTTCATCCTTTGGAGCGGGGTTCCCCATCCTTTGACACCAATCACACTGGTTGGTATATCTTCTCACATCCTGATGAAGAGTGGGCCAATAGTAGCCTCCTTGTAGTATCTTGAAGGCAGTTCTTTTTGCTGCAAAATGACCTCCACAAGGCCCATCATGACAGGTCAGGAGGATGTCAAAAGCTTCCTCCTCCTTGACACATCTTCTCAAGATCTGATCTAGGCTAAGTTTGAAGAGATTGCCTCCAATCCAGGTGAAAGGGGTGCTTTTCCTTACTACCTTGCTCTTCTCTTTTGAGGTTAAGTGTGGTGGGAACTGTGCTAAAACCAGGTAGTTTGCTATATCATCAAACCATGGAGAGAGTACTGAGATAGCAAACAAGTGTTCATCTAGCATTTGATCATCCACCATTCCTTCCTCACCTGCAGGCAAATTTATTCTAGAAACAAAGCCAGCAACAACATTTTCTTTACTAGGCTTATCAGCAATGGTCAAACCAAACTGCTGTAGTAAAAGCAACCATCTAATAATATGAGCATTTACATCCAGATTGTTCATTAAATATCTAATTGCAGCATGATCATTGTGCACAAAGGTTTGATAGCCTGTGATATAACGTCTGAATTTGTTTAAGGAATGCATTACAACTAGGAGTTCCTTTTCGGTGACTGTATAGTTTAGCTCTGCCTTTGACAAGGTTTTGCTTATAAAGTATATGGTTTAAGGTAGCTTTTCATCAATTTGTCCCAAGGTTGCTCCTATTGCTTTGTTTGAGGCATCTATGTGAATGTGGAAAGGTAGGGCCCAGTTTGGGCCTCTCAAGATTGGGGCAGTCATGAGTTTTCTTTTCAAGGTATCTAGGGCTTCTTGACAGTTTTCCAACCATATTAACTCGACATCTTTACCTAAAAGGCCAAACAAAGGAGACACTAGGTTGCTGAAATCTTTAATGAATCTCTAGTAATACCCAGCTAAGCCTAGGAAGCTTCTGACGTCTCTCACCTTTTAAGGAGGTGGGACCCTTTGAATGATGGCAATTTTGTTGGGGTCCACCTACAATCCTTGTTGATATTTTGCATGACCTAACACAACCCCTTCAGTCATAAAAAATTCACATTTTCCGGACAGAGGGACAGTTTCATCTCAATACACTTGTCTAGAACTTTTCCTAGGTTAGATAAAGCTTCTTGAAAATCAGAGCCATAAGGAGTAAATTCATCCATATATATCTCTACTGAATCATGAACTAATTCAGAGAATATACTCAGTACCGCTTTTTGGAAAGTGGTGGGAGCATTACACAAACCAAAAGGAAGGACCCGGTATGCAAAGGTACCCCAAGGACAAGTGAAAGTGGCCTTGTCTTGGTCTTCTGGGCTGATCTGAATCTGATTGTACCCGCTGAACCCATCTAGGAAAGAGAAAAACTTTTTCCCTACCAAACCATCTAACACTTGATCTATGAAAGGTAAAGGAAAATGGTCCTTTTTAGTGGCTTTGTTCAATTTCTACAGTTCTTCCTTAACAATATCTTTAAGTGTTGGATTCATCCTCTTTGGAGGCTGGCTGACTGGCTTGCAACCTTCCTTGATGTGTATATGATGAGTACAAACTGAAGGGTGCACTCCCTTCATCTCCTTACAACTTCAAGCGAAGGCATCTAAGTGCTTTCTCAGCAGGCTACATAGTTCCTTCTCCTGGGAAGTGGATAGGGTTTCAAGGTTCTTTCTGGATTGAACTCTATATTCTTAACACAGAGAGAAGTAGAGTTGACCGCACAGAGATCAGTTGAGGGGTTGTTTTGGGTTTCTCTTACCATGTCCTCTAAAGGCGATACATTAGGAGGTGGATTCTGAATCAGATTTTCAATCATATCATCCTCATCTCGTTGTTTTCCCCCCATGGTGATTCCTAATGTACAAAGTGGTGTAGAATAAACTTCATCCTCATCTTCCTCCTCCAACAAGAGTGGTAGATCATGTTCTAACAAGGGTTGGGCAGGAGGATATTGGATTAATTGCTTGGACATATGCCCATTCTTTATGGTCATGTTCCCAACTTGACAGCTGATGTAGGCATCGGCGATAGCCAACCAGGGTCTTCCCAGAATGAGAGGATACCCGGTGAGCTTTTCTTTGGTTAGAGAACTAAAAAATCAACAAGGTACTCCTAAGAATCAATGGATACCATCACATCTTCCACAATCCCCTCAGGGGTCACGGTGGAGTGCTCTGCGAACTGTAGCATGGTTGTGGTCTTCCTCAAGGAACCCTTAAGGTTGAGTTTGAGCATTGTGTCCTTTGTCATCACATTAATCGCAGCTCCCAGATCAATCAAAGTGTGTGGGATAGGGGTGATTTTAGGGGCGAATGTTCGCCCTTTGGCGAAATTAAGGGGTTTTAAATTTTTAGTGGGCAAATATTTTGTATCATAGTACATTTTTACAAATCACCTCAAAT
>APFE031621152.1:0-106685 GCA_000404065.3 Pinus taeda
ATCCAAGTAGGTTTCTTTTACCCACTTGTTAACTACAACTAGGAACCTGCAGTATAGCATTGTTTGATTGTTGCTAGACCCCTGTTGGGCTAGTAGGGATCGCCTCTATCCGTAGAGGGGATTTACCTCTCCAATAGCAAACATCATCAAATTCCAACATATGGAGAAAGAAGGAATCTCAATCAGAAAGATGTGGCATAGCTCTATATGTAGAAGGACAAGAAAATCAGTGGTACATTGACAATGGATGCTCCAAACACATGACAGGTGATAAAGAGAAACTTCATTCATATAATGATTTAGAAAAGGAAAAGAATGTTTCACTTGGAAATGACACACCAGCTGTCATCAAAGGTAAAGGTTTTGTTTTCTTGAAAGAAAAGGTTAAAGTTGGAAATTTCATGTATATAGATGGTTTAAAGCATAACTTGTTGAGTGTCAGTGAAATGTGTGGTCAAGGAAATGAAGTTGTGTTTCGATCAAATGGATGTGTGGTTTATGAGCTTGATACAGGAAAGACCCTAATCAAAGGTACAAGAACTCCAAACAATTTATACATACTCAAAGGATGACAATAACAATGCTATCTAAGCAAAATAGATGAAAATTGGCTATGGCACAACAGATTGGGGCATCTAAGATTTTCTCAAATAAGAAAAGCATGCAGGCTTAAGGTGGTCTGTGATCTTCAAAATATCAACATTCCAGAAAATACCATATGCAAATGATGTCAAGTAAGTAAGCAAACCAAAGTTAATTTCATTGAAGAAGAAGGATCAACAAGTAAGCCTCTTTAACGCATCCATACCGATTTATGTGTACCAACTAGGAAAAAGTCACCTCGTATAGAACAATACATTATTTTATTCGTTGATGATTTTTCTAGAATGCATTGGATAGGTCTACCAAAGCATAAATATGAAACATTTGAAAATTTTAAAGCCTTGAAAGCTTTAGTTGAAAATGAATCAGATCGAAAATTCAAATGTCTCGGATCTGATCGAGGGGGAGAATTCATATCAGATGAATTATTTGATTTTTGTTAACAACATGGAATAAAAAGGTAGTTCTTAGTTGCCAGAACTCCTCAACAAAATGGCGTGGAAAGAATGAAAAAAAGTTCAACAAATGGCTCGAGCTATGCTTGATGAATCTGGAACTCCTGCAACCTTCTGACAATTCTCAACAAAGTGAAGTTCAAGTAAATAGTGATCAAACTCCATATGAACTTTGGTATGGTAAGTCTCCTACTGTAAAACACTTTAGAGTTTTTGGAAGCAAATGTTTCATTAAAAGGTCTGATGAAAAACTTGGTAAGTTTGAACCTAGAGCAGATGAAGAAATACTTCTTAGTTATTCTTCCGGAAGTAAAGGATACAAATGTTATAATAAAATACTTCAGAAAATTGTTGAATGCATTGACGTTGTAATTGATGAAGCATGCATAAATCCGTAACACGTGAAACCAACAGAGGATTATGACAATGATGAAGACGGTGAATGATTTTTCGTATCAAATCAAAATGATATAGAGGAAGAAACCAATGAAGCACCAAAAGAAGATACAACAGACAGGGAAAAAACTCCATCCAGGTATGTTCAAAAGAATCATCCAAAATCTCATATTCTAGGAGAAAAAGTGTCTGGAGTACAGACAAGAAGAACTCTTACATGGACCTCAAGTTATCTTGCATTACTATCCTCCATAGAATTACAAAATGTAAATGAAGCTAGCAAAGATGCATGTTCGGTTAAGGCCATGGATGAATAACTTGACCAAATTGAAAAGAATGATACTTGGGAGTTACTTCCTAGACCTCATGATAAAAAAAATTATAGGATCAAAGTGGATATTTAAGAATAATTTGAATGAAAATGGAGAGGTTATTAGAAACAAGGAAATACTTGTTTGTAAAGGGCATGCTCAACAAGGAGGTATAGATTTTGAAGAAAATTTTGCACCTGTTGCTAGACTTGAAGCCATAAGAATGTTTCTTTCTCTTTCTAGTTTTCGAAAATTCAAAGTATATCAAATGGATGTAAAATCAGCTCTTCTTAATGGAGATTTAGAAGAAGAAGTTTATATTGAGCAACCAGAAGGATTCATTCTAGGAAATGATGCTAAACTTGTATGCAAGCTCAAAAAGGCTATTTATCATCTGAAGTAGGCTCCAAGGGCTTGGTATTATCGCCTTGACAAATATCTAAAACAACAAGGTTTCACAAAATGTTCTGCATACAACAACTTATATACAAAGGTTGAAAATGATAAACTACTAATTGTTGTTATTTATGTTGATGATATCATCTTTGGTAGCAATGAAGAATCTATGAGTCAGAACTTTGTTCAGTTATGCAGCAAGAATTTGAAATGTCCTTATTTGGTGAACTTACTTATTTTCTTGGTCTATAAGTACAACAAACAAAAGATGGTATTTTTCTTTCACAAACCAAATATCTCAAACAAATCTTGAAGAAGTACGGAATGGAATATTCTAAACCAGTATGTACTCCAATGGTAACAGGATTTAGTCTCAATTTTAATGATGAATCACCAACAATAAACCAACCAAATTACATATCTATGATTGGAAGTCTACTTTATGTAATAGGTACCAGACCTGATATCATGCATGCAGTAGGAATTGTATCTAAAGGAATCACACCTTTAGGCAATAAAAAGAATATTCAGATATCTTCAAGGAACTCAACACTTTGGTCTATGGTATCCTAAAGATACAGATCTTACTCTTCATGCATATATAGATGCATATTGGGTAGGAAATGTTGATGATTGAAAAATCACTAGTTGAGGTGCATTCAATATGGGTTCACAGGTAGTGTCTTGGTTCAGCAAGTTCAATTTCCTTATTTACAAATGAAGTAGAATATGTGGCTGCTGCATCTTGTTGCACACAACTACTTTGGATGATGCAAACATTGCAAGACATTCAGATCACATGTACTCCACCCATCTCCATTCTATGTGATAATACAAGTTCCATTAGTATTTCGAAAAAT
Organism: Pinus taeda; assembly: GCA_000404065.3. Classification (NCBI taxonomy): domain Eukaryota; kingdom Viridiplantae; phylum Streptophyta; class Pinopsida; order Pinales; family Pinaceae; genus Pinus; species Pinus taeda. Next base: position 3,022 of record APFE031621152.1, read on the forward strand.
CCTATCATGCACTCCAAGACAAAGCACATACCCATTACATACCATTTTCTACGAGAACAAGTACTTGAATAAAAAAGGTTAAATTTGAGTATGTTCCCTCCAAAGAACAACTTTCTGATATATTCATGAAACCACTTCCCAAAGAAACATTTGAATATCTCAAACAAAATTTGGGAGTATTTGTTGCATCATCCTACTATTAAATCCAGTTTTTTAGAGGAAGGTTCATATACACGAGTTTCATGAAGGATAATCGTGTATATACACGAGTTCTGTGGTTGCAGAAGTGTATATGTTTTTCTGATAGAAAAACAATGGATCATACTCTGATATGGGTGCTCAGTCTGATATTGATGATTACATTCTGACAATATGATTTGTTCATTGTTTTTTGTCTAACTGGCGAATGTGCCTTGATGAATGTTTTATTGACAATGCACAGGTAGCACAAGTTCAGGGGGAGCATTAGCCTTCACAAACATTCTACATTTTTGGCATTATGGTTGTATGTTTTAGCTCTGGTTTTAGATATTCATATCAATTGATGCATACGTCATGTAAAATATCTAGGAGGTCATATGTCTCTCTCTGTCATAGTCTACTTTTTAATGATTCCTATTGGACATATGATGTAAATTTGTATCCCCACTATGCATGGGAAGGATGATGTAATAATTCCTATATTTCAGTTATTTATAAACAATTGGCATATTCCCACTTGGTCGGGTGGATGAGTTAAATTTGATGTATCCCCACTTGGTTGGGAGATTGATATAGGTATGAGTCTTTGGTCTTAGGGAGGTCATACTCACTTAGTTGAGTTATGGAGTCATGTTATTCTTTTGAAACATATCTCTACAAAATCTGCATGTACTCAGGGGTGAACATGGACAACATAATGTATATCAAAGGGGGAGAGTATTTTGGTGTTTCTTGTTATCTTTAACAGTTTCTAAAGATTGTAGTAATCAACACCAACATGGTTTCCATCAAGTCCAAAGGGGGAGATTGTTGACATTATGATACAATTGTTGCCCTTGATGGCAAATCACTCACAGGTCAGCTCAATTTTGATAAAAGGCAACTCACAGTGTAATAGATCATTTCAGAGGTAAAAGGACATTGGTACAGAAGAACAGGAAGACGGAACTAAGGTCCAATAATAAGAATGAAGAAGTTGAAGGAAAAGGATTGTGTAAAGTAGTTTAAGATGTATATGCATGTCCACTTTGTCAAAGGAGCATATGCACATAGGTTAACAAAACAAAAAGAGCGTATACGTATGCACGCACTTTCACAAGAGGAAAAGCGTGTATAGATTGGAAAATCAAGGAAATTCAAGAGTAAAGAATACCGGGGGTGAATAACATGGTATTAATCCACACTATTGAGAAGAGTAACAACTATTTGATCCCGTCCAATAATACCACAGGTCCTCAGTGTGGTTTTGTTCCAAGGTATTGAGATAGGCCAAAAACTATATAAGGAGGAGAAGATCAAAAGGACAATGTGTGCAAGTGAAAGGGTTTCTCAGGAATACTTATATCTTAAGTGTATTTTATGTTGCAGGGGCTATGTTTGTGATATGATCTGAAATAATTTTTGCACCTTGTATTCAATGTTGGATCAGGATCATGAGACCTGAAATGAATTATCATTGAATGATATGATTTTGGTTGGGCTAGATCTGATTGAGTACACATGTTTTATTCTTTAAATGTCATCATCTAGGTATGTCTAAATTCTAGAATAGCGGCGAAGTTGTGAGTTAATATTTTCATATCTATACGCTGGTTCACCTCAGTAAAGACACGTATACACGCAGGTTCAACTCTTCTAAGTATCGTATACAAAATAAAATCTTGTTCTTCATAAATGACTGGTCTATCTGATCATTTTTTCTATTTTACTATTGTCTGTCAATGAAGTCTTCTTAGGTATAAATGTAAATCTAAATGCATAAGAAGTTTGGTGTCTAATTGATTGATGGTTTAAGTGAGAAGGGTTATCTCTGCTATTTCCTATCTAGAGCTCTATAAATTGACAGTAGATGTTCACTATATCTTTGGTTGGTACAAACTTGATTCAAAAAGTTTTATGTTTTAGTAGTTTTGAAGGTATACGTAGGTTTGGATAAAGAAAGCAGTGTATACACACAGGTTGGGTTCAGTAAAGTAGTGTATGCATTCTAATGTATGATTTTTGAAGTTGTAGTTGGTCTTGAATGACGATACAGGTTTCTAGGTTCAGCACAGTATTCTAGTGACAGTGATCTGATCGTTTAGATTAACTGATTGTTGGTTGATGCAGCTTGAGTTTCAAAGCTTCTAATGGGTCCAGTATGAAAATTTGATGAAACGAGGCCTTCATTTGTATTGTTGGGTACCAGGAGCATCCAGCCTGAAAATTAATGAAATGTGGTCCCTAGAGGAATAGAGAAGGTCGTAGCCTTCTGTAGGTTGGCGCCTACATAGTAGTAGTAAACACATCAGCTAGCGTAAGAGCTAGTGGGTTCTAGCTGCCTTCCAGTAGAATATGGAAAACAAAAGAAGGTTGGAGTCTTCTACAGGCAGGTGCAAGTCTTCTACAGGCAGGTGCCTGCATAGTGCTATGAGTCTGCACTAGATCAAGATTGTAAAAAAAATATTTATATTAAAAGAAGACAAAGACGACAACAGCAGATGATTTTTCTCCCACATTTGTTTTTCACCTTAAATCTTGGTCTTCATGTGTGTTTCTTATGTGTGATGGTTTATTATGTCTTTTAGTTACTGTATAATAAGTTACTAGTGTGTTGATTAAAGATCTACACATGATAAATTGACTAAATCCTAAGTTCTTTAGATATACGATGGTTTCTATAATCACGGTAGCATGTACATGCAATTTCACTTCACTGAAGTAGTGTATATAAATCTGTTTCGGAAATGGAATATTATTGAACTGTAAATATTGATTCACCCCCCCCCCCCTTTCAGTATTATTACCAACACTGAAGGTCATTTTCCTAATGTGGAAAAATAATGTGTAACATATTGATAACAGGTTTGTTAGCTAAATACCAAATAACAGAATGATTATTATACAAAAAAACTGGATATCCTATTATATAATGATGAAATTTATTTATAATGTAAATGACAGGCAAAAACTCTTTTTTTTCACAATATAGTTTACTATGTAGGTGTGAGGTTTTTGCTAATGTAATAAATTATGTAGGTCTTCTCATCCTATTCTTGTCCGAGAACTACTCCTATCATCGTATCTGATGCATCTGATGATATATGGAATTGTAAACTCCAATTTGGTCCCTCCAACACCAGAGCTTTTGAAACCAACTTTTTCAAATCTACAAAAGCCATATCGCATTTATTAGTCCACTCAAATTCCACATGTCTAGTTAATGCATACAATGGTACTGCAATTTTGGGAAAATATGCTATGAAATGACAATAGTAACCAGCATAACCAAGGAAACTACGTACCTTTGTCGACGTACGAGCGTTAGAGATTTTATGAATTGCCTCGATATTAGTTGGGTCTACCTGAATACCTATATGAGATAATAAATCTCTTAGGACTACCCCTTCTGTCATCATCATGTGGAATTTTTCATTACTAAGGCACAATCTGGTAGCTATACATCATGTAAGAACCTTTTCAAGATTATGTACAACTTGATCAAAATCATTACTGTTAGGGGTAAAATCATTCATATATAACTCAATCCCTTCCTTAATTAAATAAGAAAAAATGATCATAATTGCCCATTGAGAAGTGGTTAGTGCATTGCATAGCCCAAATGGTAAGACTCTATATGCCAAGTCTCCCCATGGATAGGTGAACTTATTTTTATCTTTGTCTCTAGAGCAATCTCATTTTGATTATACCCACTAAAGCCATCCAAGAAAGAAAAATATTTCTTTCCCGCAAGAGTATCAAGGAATCGGTCAACAAATTGAAGAGGAAAATGATCCTTCTGAATGGCTTTGTTTAGTTCTCTATAATCTACACAAATTCTCCTTTTTCCATTCTTTTTAAGGACTACCACCAGTGGTGAAATCCAATAACTGTCAAAATTAGGGTATATAAAATTAACGTCAAGAAGTTTTTGAATTTCGGGAGGGATCCATCTAGAATTTTCAGCTACCATGTTGGGTCTAGCGGGTGGATATAAAATGAGAATATTGATAGCAGGTCCCTTCGCAGTGGTCATGCTTCCAGTTCGACACCCAAAGTATGCATCTGCAATGGCAAGCCATTGTGTACCTAAAATCATAGGGTGTCCCTCCAACTTATTTTTAGGATTGAGGAACATAAAATTATTGGAGTCTACAGAAAAAATAATATCATCTAAGGTTCCTTCTAGTTTCACTACATATATGTCATCTAGTTCCAACATGATTGGAGTGGGTTTAAATATGGTTATTCGAAGGTGGCCACAAGTTTTGAGTGCTATAATATTTATTAAAGCTCCTAAGTCCACTAAGGTGTTTAGGAAGTTATACCCCTGAATCGGGATGGTGACTATAGGTTTTCTAGGATCATCATATTTGATAGGTATCTATTTTCCTAGGACAAGATCAGAGAGTTTCCCAAGAACATGGACTATAGGAGAATCTTTTGGTTTCCTTCTAGGCTTCTTAACGCACAGCTCTTTAATGGTTTTAGGATAGATAGGTATTTCTCTGATAGCCTGTAGGAGAGGGATTTTGATACATAAATTTTGTAGTTCCCCAATGATATCAAAGTCAAGATATCTAGGTGATTTTACTATGGCTAATCTCTCTAGCAACAGGGGAGAAACATTTGTAATTTTAATAGATTGTTGTTGTTTAATCATTTTTCTAGACGATTATGTTTTAGTAAAAATTACAGTAAGAGGGGAGTGTTATGTCAAAGGCTTATCCTTAGCATGATTTTCATTTTTTGGTTGCTCTTGATTTTCATTACATCAAATCATTAGATGTAATTCATTACATTCCAAAAAGGGAGGAAAAGGGTCTGGGTTTCCAGGATTTTTAAAAATGGCATAGGCCTGTTGTTCGGGTTCGGATTTGGTTGTGCAGGTAGTTGACGACATAAAAGAGGTGAGGCGTTTAGAGGTAGTTAAAGTGGGGGTTCTAATGGTGGTTTTGACTGACGCAACATTCCCACTGATTAATTGATCAGTCCAGTGGGGCGTTGTCAATTATGTGACTGTATTGGCCCCTGAGTAGGTTGATTTTCCCGTTGCGAAGGGTATGGGTTATTTGGTAAATTCTGCCATGAGGGTGGGAAATACTATTGATTTGGCCGAGAAGGACCAGAAAATGATTGGTTTGTCCATGGTGATGACGTGTATGCTTGAGGCTTCCAAGCAATACTAAAATGTTGTTGACCCTCCCAAGTCAATCGAGGAAACTCTTGTTGAGAAAATTTTCCTAAAAAAAACATATAAGGTTCCTGTGTCGTACCTCATGGGAGGTTCTTCCATTTTCATCATTGTGCCATGAAATATGCTAGCTCTAATCATTCCTCATCTTCCTTTAATAAATATTTCAATTTGGGAAGCGAGGGACAATGATCAGCCAATTGAACTTTGGAATAAATAGTGCATATCTCAACTATGTCCAGTGAACATTCTTTACAACTATTCTTTTTCTGACAACGAGGACAAAAAATGGCTAATGCCTACTCTACTTCATCCTACTTCTATTTTACCTGTAAAACATCCAACTATGTCATCAATCTAGTTAATATTAGTTTTAAAATCTTCTAAGAGATTACCAATCTTTGCTTGTGTAAGTCCTCCTCCTGCAACTCAATTAGATATGTTGAGAGGATCGTGAGTTCCAATATTAGTCTGTGTACTCCCATGTGAACATCTAATACACAATTTTACAATATCATCATATTCTTCTTTAGAAATATCACCATGCCACATTAAATTGATTGTTTATATCCATTCATATTTCATACCTCTAATGAAGGAAGCTTTCAATGCATCCCTAGGTAAAGTGGTATATGGTGATCTTTGTAAATTGTATTGAAATCTTTCAATATATTCTTCCAAGGTTTCATCTTCTTTTGATGGTATCTTGAATATTTCCTCCCTTAGATCTCAAGATCAGAAATAACATTTGTTTTTAGTAAGGAAATTATGTTTCATTTGATCCCATGAATTGATAGTACCCCCCCCCCCACAATCCCATAAACCATCGTAATGTTGATCCCTTTAAAGTAGAGGGAAACAATTTTAATTTTTTAGGGTTATTAATTTAATCATATCCTCAACATCGAACATCAGATTCAAACAAAAATGCATCGGGATATCCAGAGGGCATCCCATGAAAATTTGGGACGTTTTGAAGCAGGATAGCCTTCATTAGTGCATTACCTTGTTGATCAATAATGGGATATTCTATGGTTGAGTTTTGCATCATTGTTACTTGGTTTTCCATTTGATCAAATATCTACTAATAACCTTCATGAATATTGTAGTCAAGAGGTACTAACTGAAAAATATTGGTATACTAACGGGGTTCTGGGCCTTGATTGGGTCTTATAACACTGCTCAAGTCAATAATTTTTGTTTCTCTTCTCACAATGGGTGTCGTAGGATATTCCTGCTCAAAAGGTTGAGGATATGGTTTAATTGTCTCACCTCTTCCTTCCCTTAGGTTGCAAGAGTTCCCCTCAACCTTGCTAAAACAACTGATATTCCTATTAGTTTTGTCTTGGAAGCTCTCCTAATATCCTAAATTTTTATCATCAATATCATCATTAGCTGCAGTAGACGACTCTACTACTCATCAAGAAATAATAGTAGATCCCTTTCTGTATATTGTTCGAGGACCTACCGACACTTGAGACTCTGCCTTCTAAATGATTTCATCTATGAAGTTCATTCTTCCAAGGAAAACTCGACCTTGGCTTTTGGTATTTTTTGGGGTAGATATTTTATCTATCTCTACCTAATTCCTAGTCCTAGATTTCTTTCTAGTCATACACACTAAGAAACCTAAATGTATTAGCCGAGGGAAAGCACCACCAGAAGCCTTGTTTTTAACTAGGGTGTGTTCATAGGTTCTTGTTAAATTTTCATATTGTTTTATGTTGTATCAATCACTTTAGCCCAAATAAATACTTCAATTAGAAATATTTCCAATTACAATTATGCTTTCATTAATCAAAATTAATTTGTGATAGAAAAATAACTACAATGACAAAGGAGGCAATCAATACATCATCAAGGGACACGAGGTTTGGTCAAAGGCCAAGGAAAAAGCCTTTGAAATTATTCTTCTATTAGATTATCACAAAATGTTCAGAAGAGATTACAATGAGCCAAATACAATATCATCAACAAAACAACACAATAACATTCATAAATAAGTTCTAGTATAAAAAATATATCAAAGACAATTTTTCCCATCTGCGGTCAACTTTGGTCGACAACCAATTTAGTAAAACTTCCTGGTTGCATCCATGATGAGTTGTGAAAATGACTAGAGGCCTCTATTCACACCCTTGATGCCTAAAATCAAGTGAATATGGTCAAATTTTCCTTGTTATGTCACTGTGACTATAATCTAAAAATGTTAAAATAGATGCGAGCCTCTGACCCTGTAATTTCAAACTTTTTCAAACTTTTGTTGTCGTACCTGCCTCAAACCTGTGCGAGCCAATCAACAAGGATGAGAATAAGAATGTTCTTCGTGATAATAAAATGAACTTGAGGTCACTTGTATTTATAAGCTTCCAAGGGTGTCCAATTTGCTTTAGAGTCGGCCTTGTCCAAATGTGCATATGTTGGATTTTCTTCATAAGTACACTTTCCCTTATCCTATTTGAGCAATCTATAGGTTGATTTTGGTCCTCTTGAAAATAGGAATTCAATGAAATCATCATATACATAAAATGAGCTATCCAAATTTAATTTTACTGTAGTTTCATATTTTAACACTCCCTCTCAACAAGGGAGAATTCCACCTGTGAATATTTGACCATCGATCAATATGTCATGTATATGTTGTCATCATATCATGTCCCCTCTCTTCTCAACTCTATCTACTGAAACATTCACAAATCTAATGAATAAAAATCATTTAGGATCTAACACTACCACTCTCCACATCGTTAGAGAGAATATCTCAATCTTAAACCACATCAAGGAGTACATCTCAACCCGGAATCTCATGGGGGAGCTAAATATCTCCAACCCCATATCGAGCAATAGGTGATATACCGGAGCACATACCAACCCATCCTATTTCCTACTTATCTTCCCAACAATGACCCACAAGACTCATGTGGTAGAACACCTACATCATAATTCGAGCTTGGGCGAGATACCCAACTTACCAAAATGTAAGGATCACACTCCTTGAATCCTCCTCAACCCGTTGGCCAAACATGGAGGGATAATCCCAAGAAGCCCATCTTATGGGTATGATTCCAACTGGGGTATACTCTACAAAGACCAAGATAGGGGAGAAAAATCTTCATCCCTATGGGTAACATATAGGGGTGATACCCTACATTCTAGATATCCCTCAACCCCAAGAGCCCTCTATCTCAATTCCACACCCCAAGAGCTCAAATAGGGGGCAAGATCTAGCTCAATGTCCTCGACCATTGATGCCCTTATGAGGAGGGGTCACATCCATTAATCCAAGATACTCTCTGAAGACCAATAACTTCCCTATCGGTAAATCCTTGGTGAGAATATGTACAATTTTCTCATCACCTGATATGTGATGGAGTATAATGGCTCCTCTCTACACCATGTCTCAAATGAAGTGATATTGAATCTCCATGTGCTTGGAATTTTCATGAAATAAAAGATTCTCTGCTAGATAAATCCCACTCTTGTTGTCACAGTATATCATTGTAGTATCTAGGACTTGCTCAAATAGCTCTCCAAAAAGTTTCCTCAACCAAACTGCTTTGCAACTAGCCATGCTAGAGATAATATACTCTGCCTCGGTAGCACTTAATGCTATGGACTTATGTTTCTTACTCATCCAATATATCATGGAAAATCCAAGGCTAAAACAACATCCATACATACTCTTCTTGTCGATAATCTTTCCTTTCTAGTCAACATTAATGTATCTAGGATTTCGAACATCTCCGACATAACATAATAGACCAAGTGTGATCATCCCATGCAAATATCTCAAAATGCATTTGGAAGCGATCTGGTGTGCACGGATAGGCTCACTCATGAATTGACTCATTGTATTCAATGCATAACATATGTCTGGATGGGTGTTCACTAGGAACATCAAAGCCTCAATCAACTGTATGTACATCGATGGATTCGCCAAATTGGGTTCTGTAGCTTCTCCACATAATTTCTTGAAGTTCATTTCCATTGATGTGGGTAGAGACTTGCATTCTGACATTCCAAATATTTCCAACAACTTCACAACATATTTTCCTTGTGAAAGGAAAATATCATCGGGCCTTTGCCACACATCAGGGCCTAAATTGTAGTGCATGAGTCCAAGGTCCTTCATCTCAAATTTAGAGGCTAGCTCCCTCTTACACTCAATCATCTAGGGCACAATTCCTATCAAGAATAGATCATCAACATATAAAACCAAAATCAACGGAATACCTTGGACTACCTTGAAGTAGAGTTTGGGATCAGCATTTCTTCTTGTGAATCCTAGCTTCAAAAAATAATTGTCTATGTGGGTGTATCATCCTTTGGGGGCTTTCTTTATGCAATATAATGTCTTCTTAATTCTACAAACATGTTCCTTTTGATCCTCTACTTCAAATCCTTGTGGATTCTCAACATACACTTCTTCTTATAATATGCCATGGAGCAATTTAGTCTTCCCATCCAACTAATAAAGGGTCCATCCTTGACTTGCAGCCAGGGAAACTGTCAAATGAATGGTTGTATATCAAGCCACATGAGGAAATATATCATCATAATCCTCTCCCTCTTTCTGGGATAATCCTCAAGCCACAAACCTTGGCTTTTATTTCTCAATGCTACCATCAACTCCATGCTTGATCTTGAATAGCCACTTTGAAGTCACCACAAATTTCCCTTTTGGTCTCAACACAATATCCCATATGTCATTCTTCATGAATGATTTGTATAGCATCTTTCCAAAAAAAATCCTTCACGACTTCTTCGAATGTGGGAAGTTCAGCTTGTATCATAGTGCTCATGGATGCAACATATCCTCGGTACCTACATGGCTTCTTCCTTTCTCTAAATTATCTTCGAACAGGAGCATATATCTCATCATCTAGTGATGTGTCTTGAAACCAAACTAGCCTCTCCTTGGTAGGAGGATCACATGGAAGAGGATCTAAGGGATCCATGGGCTCTATGTGATCATCAACAATATTTGTCTCATATTCAGGCATGGAAGGACCATCTAAAATATCCATATCGTCATTCTTCTTAGGAGGAGGAGGTAGAGGAAGGTCCCTTGATTTTCTGAGGGCAGCGTCTTGATATCAAATGTAACATCCTTAATAATTTAAACCTTGCTTTGACAAGGAATATATATTCTAAATTATTTATAATTTTCACACTATCCAACAAACATACCTTTTCTTCCTGAGGCTTCCAACTTATTCCTTTTGTCCTTCGACACATGAAACTATACCGGGAATCAAAAGATGTGGAGATGACCAAAATTAGTCTTGAAACCTGTGAATACTTCATCGAGGGTCTTGTTTTCTAATCTTGATGAGGTACCCTATTTTGAAAATATGTGGTGGCATTGATTGCTTATCCTCAAAGGAACTTCGACAACTTTTGATCATGGAGCATGGCACAGGTAGCTTCTATAATGGACCTATTCTTTCTTTCAACCACTCCATTTTTTTCAAGAGTATAGGGCACAATTATTTCTTTCTTGATTCCTTCCTTATTGCAAAAATAAATGAACTCCTTTCATGTGTACTCTCCACCACTGTCGGACCTGAATATTTTGATTTTCTTCCTTGTTTTATTTTCCATCAAAGTTTTGAACTCCTTGAACATTTTGAAGGCTTCATCATTGTGCTTCAAATAATATATCTGTGTCTTTCTTGAGAATTCATCAATTAAGGTGATATAGTAGAGATGGCCACCAATAGAATTCATGGACATCGAACCACATATGTTGGAATAGATGAGATGGAGGATATCTTTTGTCTTGTTCTCGCTAGAGGGGAATGTTCCCCTTGTCTTATTTCTACTAGCACAACCTGGACATACTCCATCATGTTGGGATTGAACATTGGGAATCCTTGACACCAATTTCTCCAATTTCAGAAGAGAATCATAATGTATATGGGCCAATCTTAAGTGCCATAGTTCACTTAGATGATTAGTATAATGGACTAATGGTAGAAGTGGTCTTCCAATAACCCTGTAGAGTCCTTCATATATTGATCCCAATGTGAATGAATCTCTCATAGGTGATCCAACACGAAAAATAAGAACCTTTCCCTTGATGAATGAAACCCTCATCCCTTTGTCTTCCAAAGTGGAGATTTATACCAAAATATTCTTCAATCCTAGCACATACATCACATCATGGAGAAAAATAGATTCTCCCTAATTCAAATGAAATTTGACGAACCCAAAACCTTTAATGGGATGAGTGGAGTTGTCTCCAAGAATGATTTTCAAATTTTACTCCCTCTCTACCAAATTAGAGAAAACTTCCTTATAACTAGAGAAGTGACAAGTGGACTCACTATCAACCAACCAACTAACCCACAAATTCAGAGGAGATGAAGTAGTAAGGGCAGAAGTAAGAATATATATTAGATTGATTTGCAACATTGCTTTCATACCTAGAGAATTTTGACTTCTTTTGAGGACGACGATCTTCCTCATGATCACTTGGATCATCTCTTCTTCTTCTTTCATCTCTTCCATTGCAATCATTCCTTCAGTCATCTCTCCTTCTTTGATCATTGAACCTATTGTCGTTGCTTATAGTATTGTAGTGTGGTCCATTCTTCTTCTCAGGGAAATATCAAGCATAGTGGTATTTCCTATGACAATTGTAGCATTCAATGTGCATAAGTTCCTTCCTTCTATTTGTATTTCAAGGAGGAGGATTTCTTAAATTTGATGGACCTCCTTTCCTTTTCTTCTTCTTCTTGTCATGAGTGATGAACACGATAGGCTCTCCTTCTTCATGCTTTTGAATCCTTCCTCTTGATATCATCTTTGATTATTCTTGAGTGATATTTCCAAAAATTTCATCAAATGATGGGAGGACATTGTTGTTGCTTATAATAGTAATAAATGTTTCCCAAATATGAGGGAGAACTCTTAGAGGCACAATTACCAATTCCTTGTCATTCACACAATTCCCAACTCTTTTCAATTGATCTCTAAGATGAGAATCCTCATTATTGATCTGAAAATGGGGCTCTTAAGCTTCTTGTCTAGATTACAAGAACCTCTCCCACTTCCAAATCTTGAATTTTCCCAATTCTATTTGATTAATCAATGCGGAATTAAGAAATGCTTGAAAATATAGGCATATGCTTGTTTTTTATTGTTGGCTGTTATGTGCTTTAAAATATGTTGTATATGCTGATATTTAAATGTGATTGAACATATATATAAATGCATATAATAGTGAATAATGCAACAAAGAAGCAAACACATAAGACAACAATGTAATATTGAGTTCACCCTGATATCTTGGGCTACGTCTCCGTGAGCTCTAATCAACTCGATTAGGCTCTTTGGGATTATGGCTAAATTCTTTTTACAAGTCCTTGAATCAACTCCATATGGTTTACAAATGGACCAATGGGCTCAGAATACCATCTTACCCCTAGTTGTCCTTTAGCTGCAAACAGTTCTAGGCTTCTCTCGACTAACTATTTCAGTCAGTGCTCTAAGCTCATTCGAGCTTCTAGCTTCTCTTACTCCCTCAGAATTGTTTATTGTCTCTGGAATCCTTCTTCTGTCTTCATCTTCAAACAACACCAGAAACAGCTCGATCATTCGATCTCTTTGTTGTCTGATACTTCACTGAAGTATTTATGCATTGCCTCCAACCACTGGTAGCTTCTCCTATCAAGCGCTCTGGCACATTGAGCTTCCCAATGGGTTCCTCAATGCTCCAACTCTGCCCACACATTCATTTAGCATTACGAGCCTCCATGAGCTTCTTGGAACTTCTCCTAATCATCATGCTACCTCCATTAATGAGAATTCACCACTCTCTGTGTTATCAGTGCTTCGCTCAAGCTCCAAGCAAATGAATCAATTGTGCTCTCGGTGTTTCCTCTCGGCCTCTATGAATTTGTGCACCTAATTTTCTTTCTGCATTTCTCCTTAGCCTTAGCTTCCTGCTTTTGCTTCAGCAACAATTCCCACAATGACCAACAACCCAACAGCAACCAACAATCCCATTTGTTATGTCGTTCTGTGGCTTTTAAGCCAAAATGGGTTGCCTGTTGGTTTTAGATTCTTCTTCCAAGCATTATGAAATCATTGCTTAACGCCAAAAGGGGAGGTGGCCACCATTTCTGTAACTTAAGAGTGCCTCAGGCCTCTAGAAATCTTTAGAATCCCAAACGCAGTCACCTTCTGTTTTACACAGGAAAATGTATTTTAAACAGAGAAAATCCGCCAAAACTCAATGTATCAGACTTCAAAAGTCCTTAAATCCACCTTATTCTCCTATCGACTCCACTTGCAAGTCACCATCGCATGCTGAAATGGTATGTCTTTGTATTTTGGAAAGACATTAAAAATGGTGAAATTAATGTAAAAATGGCTTTGGGCAGATTTGTAATTATATACACTTCCATTCCGAAACCCTTTCGGGTCTGGTTTACATCGCATATCGCTCCCCCTTTGTATTTTCATTTAATAGAGAAATATACAAAAGTGCATTAGAAAGGTCTTTCGAATGGATTTCAAAATATATTAAATCTCGATTTATATCGTCATCGAGTCCGGCCATTGGATCGCCCATATACATATATATGTAGCCCCGCTCCATGTGTTGTGCCGACGCAATACTACGATGCGATAAGTCATAATCGCAGATCACACAAGTTTGAGGCCTCCCCATAAAATAGTGTCTATGCCAGTGCTGATTGCGACCCACCGATATCGGTGGTCACACATTAGCAAGTCACCGTGCCTGTGGGTAAGTCGTTCCCTTTGGTTATATGTGATGCGATATTTTGGCGATCACATGTCGTGATGTCTTAAGACCTGAGGTCCCTCCTTTATATAGCCATCCACCAATGTGATATTTCCTCTTTGATCAATCAAACAAGGCCACATGGGCCAATCTCGGCCTGCATGTGTCAGCTTTGGATTGGCCCCTGAGCCTATACTAAAAATCAAAATTTTCAATATAGTTCAAAATTTAATGAAATTTCCTCCTTTTCTAAGGACATTGGGAAATTTTCATTTTACAATAACTCCTTCATCCGGAGTCTATTTTCGCCCATTCAAGTTGCATTGTTTCAGAATGAGGAGATCTCTGCAATGAGACTATTTATGAGAGTAGCCTATGGTTTTGATTTTCGTCTAATTTACAAAGTATTTGTGCCATTTGGCACCTTTTACCTCTTGCACGAAGTCTTTTAGACTTAGAGTTTTATCCAGGATCCATTTTTGGATCATGCCTTCCCACTGAAATAAATTTTGGTCTCCAAAAGACTGATATACTGATCTGAGTAGTAAATGAGAGTGAATCGCCCTCTTCTTTCAGCCTCCCTACACTTGCCTTTGCATAGTGCCTATGAACCAAAGTGTCTAACCACTTCCCTTCTCGGATGGGTTGGTCTTCCTGAGAAGAATTGTCTTCCTCCTTACCTTTCTATAGAAATTCTACTGAAATGGTCATAGAAGGTCATTTTAGATTCTTTGCCTTGATCATTAATCCAAAGTGGCTCAACAAATGTGAAGTACATCTACTCCACAAAACTTTCATTTGTACCTGTTTGACAAGCTGCCAACAACAACTGTTAACAACAACAAGCATACAGACAACAACTAGATGTACTAACTCCTCCTTCAACAAAAGAAACATATTTTCACATCTTATGAAAACCTCCATGTCTTACATCTGCATACAAATGATGGACTAGATAACAAGCCCATAAAACATGCCTTTAAAGCAAATGACCCTTCAAGTCAAGCATTTAGAAAAAGATTATTAGGACTCTTTTTCAAAAGATGAAACACTTCATCATTATCTCCATTTGGAGACCAAGTTAACTTTTCCCAAATCAACATTACATGCATTTTTACAACAAAGAAATCAGCCCTTCAAGTCAATCGCACACACATGTTCCGAAAACAAGGAAAACATCAACATCCATGCATTCATGCACATCATCTCATGCATGCATTTCATCCTTAAACTTTCACTTAAGCACATTGTACTTTCGAATTTGAAACAAAATATAATGTTGCAGCAAAAAAGTGAGTTTCCCGCCCAACTTCTCCATTCACCTTCTTGGTAAAATCCTGCAACTTGCATTCCATTAACAAAGAAATGCAAATAGATGCATAAATAGACATGCAATATTAATTGTATAAGAATTCAAACCATTTCTTACCAATCCATTTCAAAGGTCCTTCCTTTGTCTGTACATCAGCATCAATATGTGAATCATCTTGAGACACATCATTCATGCAATCTTCCTTTCCATTTCTACCATCTTCTCTTTCCACCTTCTCCTACAGCTTTTGTGGAAGCATTGCTAGATTCAGAGGCCAACACCTTTCAGCAAGATGCCCTTGCTTATGGAAGTAAGTGCACTGCATGTGCATCCTCTTGACAACGTGATTTACCTTGTCCAATGGGCTTTTGGCCTCTTGCTTTCTTTCCTTCAAAAGTTTCCTGTATGTGGCCATTCTCTTCCAACATCTAGAAACATGATGGTTATCCAAACCACAAAAGGAACATGCAATTCTTTTCCCATATCTATGTGGAAATTTATCATGCTCTGAAAAATCAAAAGGACTATGGTTAGAACTAGATTTATACCTGCCTCTTTCACCATTATTGCCTTCATGAGGAGGTGAAGCAAATGAAGAAGTGGCTCCCTTTGGAATCCCATCAATCTCTTCAAGGCTGTCAGAGTTTCCACAACTCTCTGGTTCAAGGGTGTGCTTTTGAACACCTACACCTCAAATGATGTTTCAAGCCATTGCATTCCTCATGAACATAATCTTCACGCTCTTGAGATAGAGGACTTGCAATGAAACTCCTTCTTGGAATGGTTTCAATGGCTTTCATGGCAACGTTGGAACTCTCTCCATAAGACTGTCCATAGCCAAGACCCAAATATTTAGGCCTTTCCTCAACCATTATTGGTTCAATAATATCTTATGCATGCTTTCCCAAGCCCTTGCCTTCATATCCCATCTTGGACATTAGCTCGGAACCTATGCATTTAGTATGCTTTTCAAAAGAACCAATACAAGCATTCTCAAAAGAATTTGGAGGAAAATTGGAATGGTTTACCTCTTCTTCAAGCTAATACTTGACTAAGGTTTCTTGGGCAACAAAGAGCTGTGACTCTAACTCATGCATCCTTTTCAAGTTCATATTTGCAATATGAATTTGCCTCTCCATTTCTTGCAGTCTGTCAGCAAGCAATTGCTTCTCTTCCTTGATGGCATTCAACTGCATTCTAAGTATGTTGCTCTTCCTTCCATCCTCATACATTTCTCTCACCATATCAATCATGGTGGATAATTCTTGCTTCATGTCTTCATCAAAGAGTCTTCTTAACAGAGCAAGATTTGAGGACCCACTTGTAGAAGTTGTCATTATGCCAATGAACAAAAAAAACTTCAACAAGATAAATAAAGAGCTTATTTTAGCAATCTCTTGCAACAAACCTCTTGTGCTTTAGATTTTCTTGAGGTCCTTTTGGGATAGAAGAATTCCTTCAGCCCTTCTCCTTCTTGTCCTTCCTGGACTAAGCTATCAATAGCTTTCCCTTCACGTCTACAAACTCAAACAATGGTTAGTCTGCAAACAAGCATACAATCTGCCTCTTGTTATTCAAACACCTTTCAGACAAGCATTCTTTGCTCTGTCAATCAAGCATTCTAATATAACCTTCTTAAAGGTGTGGTTAATCAATCTTAAGATCCGATACCACCTGATCTAAAAATGGGGCTCTTAGGCTTCTTTCTAGCTTACAAGAACCTCTCCCACTTCCAAAGCTTGAATTTTCCCAAGTCTATTTGATTAACAAATGTAGAATTAAGAAATGCTTGAAAATATAGGCATATGCTTGTTTTTTATTGTTGGTTGTTATGTGCTTTAAAATATACTATGTATGCTAATATTTAAATGTGCTTGAACATATATACAAATGCATATAACAGTGAATAATGCAACAAAGAAGCAAACACATAAGACAACAATGTAATATGGAGTTCACCTTGATATCTTGGGCTACATCTCTGTGAGCTCTAATCAACTCGAATAGGCTCTTTGGTATTATGGCTGAATTATTTTTACAAGTCCTTGACTCAACTCCACATGGATTATAAATGAACCAATGGGCTGAGAATACCATCTTACCCCTGGTTGTCCTTTAGCTGAAAACAGTTCTAGGCTTCTCTCAACTAACTCTTTCAGTCAGTGCTCTGAGCTCCTTTGAGCTTCTGGCTTCTCTAACTCCCTTAAAAAAATTTACTGTCTCTGGAATCCTTCTTCTATCTTCAACTTCCAACAATACCAGCAACAACTTGAGCATTCAATCTCTTTGTTATCTGATACTTTACTGAAATATTTATGCACTGCCTCCAACCTCTGGTGGCTTCTCCTATCAAGCACTCTGGCGCACCGAGCTTCCCAATGGGTTCCTCAACACTCCAACTCTGCCCACACATTCACTGAGCATTACGGGCCTCCACGAGCTTCTTGGAACTTCTCCTAAGCATCATTCTTCCTCCACGAATCAGAATTCACCACTCTCTGTGTTATCAGTGCTTTGCTCGACCTCCAAGCAAATGAATCAATTGTGCTCTCGGTGCTTCCTCTCGGCCTCTGCGAATTTCCACACCTCCTTTTCTTTCTATGCTGCCCCTTGGCCTTACCTTCCTGCTTTGTCTTCAACAACAATTCCCACAACGACGAACAACCCAACAGCAACCAACAATCCCCCTCGTTCTGTTGTTCTATGGCTTTTAAGCGAAATTTGGCTGTTGTTGGTTTCAGATTCCTCTTCCAGGTGTTATACAATCATTGCTTAATACCAAAAGGGGAGGTGGCCACCATTTCTGTAAGGTAAGAGTGCCTCGGGCTCTAGAAATCCTTCAGAATCCCAAATTTAGTCGCCTTTTCTTTGACACAGGAAAATGTATTTTAAACGGAGAAAATCCACCAAAACTCAATGTATTAGACTTCAAAAGTCCTTAAATCCACCTTATTCTCCTATCTAGTCTGCTTGCAAGTCACCATCGCATGTCGAAATTGCACATCCCTTCGTATTTTGGAAATAAATTAAAAATGGCGAAATTAACGTAAAAATGTATTTGGACGGATTTGTAATTATATACATTTCCATTCTGAAACCCTTTCGGGTCCAATTTACATCGCATATCGCTTCCCCTTTGTATTTTCATTTAATAGCGAAATATACGAAAATTCATTAGAAATTCCTTTCAAACAGATATCAAAACATATGAAATCCCGATTTATATCGTCATTGGGTTTGGTCATCGGATCGCCCGTATACACATATATGTGGCCCTGCTCCATGTGGTGTGCTGATGTGATACTACGATGCGATAAGTTGCAATCATAGATCGCACAATTCTAAGGCCTCCCCATATAATAGGGTATATTCCAGCACCAATTGGAAATCCACCGATATCGATGATCTAGTGCCGATTGCGATCCACCGATATCAGCAATCGCACATCGGCAAGCCATCGTGCTTGTGGGTAAGTCCTTCCCTTTGGTTATATGCGAGCCATATTTCGGCGATCACATGTCGCGATGTCTTAAGACCTGAGGTCCCTCCTTTATATAGCCATCTGTCGATGTGATATTTCCTCTTTGACCAATCAAACAAGGCCACGTGGCCCAATCCTGGCCTGCCATGTGTTAGTTGTGGATTGGCCCGTGAACCTATACTAAAAATAAAAATTTTCGATATAGTTCAAAATTTAATGAATTTGCCTCCTTTTCTAAGGACATTGGGTAATTTTCATTTTACAATAACTCATTATCCAAAGTCCATTTTCACCCATTCAAGTTGTGTTGGATTCAAAACGAGGAGATCCTTGCAATGAGACTATTTATGAGAATAGCGTACGATTTTTATTTTCCTCTGATTTACAAAGGATTTGTGCCATTTGGCACCTTTTACCTCTTGCATGAAATCTTTTAGACTTAGAGGTTTATCCGGGATCCATTTTTGGATCAATTATGTAGGATTACACGATCTCTCCTTTGTTCATCTTTGTGTCTTTGAGTTAATCTTTCAAGGAGATGATTCCATTCAAATTTTTGAATTCATATATGTCAGCTACCTTATCATACGCATCCTTAGACCTTCTTAAATTTCCAACATATGCAAGTAAATTATCTTATAAACCATCAACTATTTTTTTCTTTGCTTTTAACCCACCTCTCTTGTGCTTGTTCTTGATAGCAGCAGATGAATTCTCTAGAGGCTCGGGTACTTTTCCTTGAATGTAGTCGAAAACATCATTATTATCAGCTATGATCTCCAACCTGACTTTCCATGCAGCAAAATTGGATGAATCGCCCATCTTCTCATTTTCTTTGAAGTAGGAAGTCACCTTGACTTGGCTAGATCAACTCTTTCACCTTTCTAAAGATGATTGCTTCAATTCATGTCTCCTTTTGGGCTTGTCCTTCACTTTGGATCTGAAACCATGTTAAATTTTTAGATTTTTCTATGTTGTATCAATTACTTTAGCCCAAATTAATACTTCAATTAGCAATCTTTCCAATTACAATTAGTCTTTTGATTCATCAAGAGTAATTGAAGATAGAACAATAAATGCAATGAAAAAGGAGACAATCAACACATCAACAAGTGATCCAAGATCTTTTACTTACAGATGCATCAGAAATACATATAACAGAGCTAATTAAACAGGGAACTTAAAAGCACATAAACAATGCAGAAATAACTAGAAGAACATGAAAACCATGACACAATGATTTGATTACAGATTTCATCCAATTTGGACTATGTCTCCAGGCCCTGCTCAATAGCGGGGAGGAATTCATTCATTAAGTGGCATAAAAAGAGATAAAAGTACAAGAAACATTCTTTCTCCTTATACCTCCAGGCTGGAAGATGGACAAATAATGGAGAGCCCAAATTCATAAACAGACAGTACCACTGAACTCCTGGCGAAAAATCATGCAAAAATGCCTATCCAAACACCCAATTTGGATAGTCGGGCCTTCTCCAACTTCTCAGAACCTCCCTGCTTCTCAAGGCAAGGTTCTGGACTGCTACCAGGTCAGTGTCTGCTATGTGCAATATTTTCGAACTATTCCATTGGTCCCCTCTACCTTCTTCTGACAAAAAATGGCCTATTGTTATAGACATATTTGGGCACTGAAACTCCAATCATATATGTTCATAAACCAAGGGCTTCTGACCCTAAAAGTGTTGTTTCATACCTTAAAGGAACAAGGTCAGCTGATTACATCATCTCCCAGAAGTTCTCCATGGAAAATTGCTCAAAACGGGTCAAAACTGGACCATACAGACTGCTCAGTGCAAAGCGTGTGATGCATCTCACCTGCCACATGAAAAAAGTGTGATGCATACTAAAAATCCCTTCTGTAGGGTGTGATGGGTGAGAGTAGAAAAATGGCAGAGACAGTTTGCAAGGTGGATGATCCTGGAATCTTCCAGAAAACTTCTCCTGTGACACTTGCCTCTCTGAATTCACCCAGGGATGAGTAAGAGATCATGAATCTCCAAGTGGAAAAAAAAACTATTAGAGAGAAGGCACTAATCAAAATCCCAGAAGCTGACTCACGCCCCTGCAATCATCTATATATGGATCCCTCATCCCAGAGATCCAGAGGCTGGAATTTTTCATCTTGTAAGGAAGCGTTTTTTGTTTCCTCGTGGAACATCATAGTGTTGGGTGATCTAAGCATTTCATTAGGTGAAGAAGGGCTTTCATGCTGGGAGGATGATGCTGGGTCAGATCAATGGGTTGTAATCCTCTCTTCTAATCTTTAGATCAATAAAGCTATTCAATTTTTCCTCTACATTCTTGTATGTTTGATGATATATGCATTTGTGTGGTCAATATATATCTGGTCCTATATTGTTTATGATTGTAGATCTCTGTACATCGAAGGTATTATGCTGCTTTGACTTTACAGGTACTCTTTGAAGTAGAGTAATCAAGGAAGTAGTGTCAAAGATCCATCAGAGGGGAGAAGGAACAAGCAAGGAACCAAGCAAAAGATTGAGGTTGGTATTCTTTGCTCCTCCCCTATCTACTTCTCATAAAGGAAAATGAAAGTAACTTTAGTTTGTTTGTTTCTAACATAGCTACCCGTCTTAGTGGGACTAGCAGCTCTGCATGGAAACTAGATTTCCCGATAACAAAATGGCAACTCCGCTGGGGAGTGAATAGCTTGTTTACTTGTATATATTTGTTTGCTTTAAAAACTACACACAGATCTTGAAGTCAAGCCAGCTAGCCTTCGAACTGCATTTGCTATGCAAGTGCAAAGTAGATCAATGCTGCTTCAGTCTATCTCCAGGTTTTATTTATAAACTGAACAATTGATTTGCAAACATCCTAATTGCCCTGGTGGTGGCTCAAGTAGCCTCATTAGATCAGCCCCTGTGATTTGCATTTACTAACTATCACTAGCTCAGCCTAAATCCCTGAACTAAGCTGCAAACTGTGACCAAGAACCAAGTTGAAGTCTTGTCCCTAGACCATCGCACCTTAACCTCTTGGGAATCTAGATGCATCGCACCTCCCGTGTGTAGTAAGTGGGATGCATCTCTCTTTCCCTGTGTTATAAGTGTGATGATCAGATAAGACTGTTTCTACTTCCAGATTTTGGTTTTTGTTCACTCTCTTCAGCTCTATTCAGGAGTTTTGTTGTCTTTGATCAGTATACCACTGTGGAAACTCCCTTCCTTTCCATGATTTAGCCTCCATTGTACAAATAACTGTAAATGCTTTTATGTATTGTTCGCCATTTACGGTTCTCTTCTACAAAGAAGTAGCGTAATCAAACTGTCGTCTTTTGATTTGGAAGTGTCTTAAGTGTCGTTTTTAGTCAAGGAAAAGAATCCTACTATTCTTGATGGTCGATTACACTGTTACTCTTGTATTTGATTTGAATTAATATTTTTTTAAGTGTCGAAAGTAGTTTTTAATTCAAAATCACAAAGTGTTGTCATTATCTTCCTTTCATCTTTTGAAGAGAAAATTGTTAGTACTGTCGCTTCAAACGATTCAGATTTGTACTTAGCATTCTTTTTGTCATTCACACATTAAGAAAGTGAAAACAAATACAAGCATGTGCATTTGCATTTACACTTCTTCTTGATTTTCATTTAGGACAGTGCATCTAAGTGTGTGCTCTCTACTCTATGTTGAAAGAATCCCACTTCATTGCAAAAAGAAGATTAAACGATTGTTTATCATCTTAGATTGTATTTTAGGAGTTGTATATCTACATCACGCGGTGAACTTGAAAGGAAAACTTCTTAAGAAAGATCAACTGTAAAATAAATTCAATGAACATAATAATGCTTTGGAACCTAACGCACAACATTTAGAAGTCTAGGCTAGAGACGTAGTTCGACGTCGTAAAGCCTGGTACCTATCGCTTTCATTGTAGGTTGGGTGATTCCTCCTCTTTGAGACGAAAACTGCCAGTATGGACTTGTGCTCTCACGTACCGTCGAGTATATATTGGGAGACCACAATAGGCTATATCCTTTATCCTTAGGAAGTTGTGTCTGTCGCCCTATCGATCGCAATGCACTGAACACCGCATTTGGGAAGATTGACTACTGTACCATAAAAAGTATTCTGCAGTTTTGCAATTGGTTTGGTAATCACTCTGTCTAGATTTCCAAAGTAGTCTCTTTCATTCCTTTTCAGACTCCTTAAATGAAAAGGTCCATCTGAGCACTTGTCACTTCAGGCTCATTAAAAATCAAAGGTGACTAGAGTCATATTTAGTTTTTTCTCGACTCTTAAAAATTGAAAAATAAAGTTGTGTCAAAGCGTCATAAAATTTATTTTAGTCGGAATAATGTCACTGTTACCTCATTGGTCTTAGGTTGAGAAAATGGAGTCCACCAACCAAGGATTTCCCCTTGGGGGAAATCCTAGTCCTTTCTCCTCTTGGGGAGATGTGGGTGCACCTCATATGGCCACATTGTCCCTCCTAGGACTGACAATTGGCTTGCCAATATGGCTCTTCTCGACCTCTGTCATTCAAACCGCCACAATTCCTGAGCAATCAAGTCAGCAACTAGATGATACTAAGGTTACCCCCCAACCTTTTGCTTCGCTTGTTTCTCCTTCCCCTCCTTCCTCTTCACTTGGTGAAGCTGGTAAAGCTAAAAACCAAGTAACTAAGAAGAAGAAGAAAGGGAAGGAGAAGAAGAAGAAGGAGCCAAAGGCAAAAAGGGGAAACCACGCATCATCTAGCGAAAATCCACACACTACAACGTCCAAAACTAAATCTCCATGTGTCATTTGCAAAGGATACCACTATCATCGAGATTGTCCTTGCATCCCTCGAATCTTAAGGGACTGGTCTCATCGTTTGCACAATCCGGTGTCATCAACCTCTGATGATCATGTTTAGAGTACACCGTCAACTAGTGAAAACAAAGTCTCTGGGCAAAAAGGAAAATATAAATTTCCTTGTAGATTGTGTGAAGGCGATCATGCTGTCCACAGTTGTCCCTTCCTGAACAAAGCTAAAAGAGTCTTGGATAATCGTCCTGCTTCACCGCTACAGCTTCCTCCTGGATACAAGAAACTCTTGCCGAGTCCGTCACTAGTTGAAAATCCCACTGGCACACCTTTTTTGTCGGTCGAAGCATCTATCATTGAAGATAAACCCTCTGAGTCCACTCCAAACCAAAGCCATCATGTTGAGACGGCAGTCGACCCAGTCTTGTCTTCGGAAGGTCCATCTTCAGATGATACATTCACTGAAGAGAATGAGAATGACACCATTCAGATTCTTTTCGTAAACATAGAATTGAATGAACATGGCGGAAATTTACCCATTCCTTTACCGTGGGGAGGAAGTTCGTCAGGGTCATATCCCTCCATTTATTTGATCCCACCTCCGAGCAACCTAGTCATTTCCTTCGATTGGAATCTACTAGGCAGGCCCCATTTAACATCTAATGTACCATTCTGAATCATTGTACAAGCTTACAGAATGGTCATGGTCGGCACTATCATAGATGAAGGGGATTTTGTGAGAATCCTTTCCTCAACTGCTTGGAAAGTGATTGGTTTGCCATTGCTTCTACCTGAGATGCGAAATCTAACAAGCTTCGACCAAGGAACTAGTCGGACATTAAGGATCCTTCTATGTTTGGCTATAAATTTGAGAGGGAAAACCATTTATCTGAACATAATGGTAGTCCAAGGACCTTTAGATTATAAGCTACTCCTTGGGTGTGACTATATTTATAGCATGGGAGCCATTGTCTCCTCACTCTTTCGAGTAATGTGTTTTCCACATGAAGGCTGAGTGGTCCAGCCCGTAGATGAGCTTTCATTCCCTGGCTGACACATAGCTAATAATCAAATGCCATCCCTAACTCGTCATTTCACGCAAAGAATGTCTCATCAATATCTAGTCCATCCACCTGAAGAGTGCAAGTAATTCGGTGGCCATGACTGAAACCCAGGGGGCATGCACCCTGGTCTGCTTTGGCATGGAAACTTTGGGTATAGGGTAGGTTTCCACGAAGGATATATGACTAGTCTGACACCCGTCCGTTTAGGAAAAAGGGATTAGACTGGAACGAGATTCCCTCATCAAGGTTAGGTGATTGGAGCTAGAATCACCTTTGTCCAAATGGACTAAGCTAGGGAAGTGTTTCTGTCTGCTATGCGGATGGAAACTATCTTGCAAATGCGAGAACTTCTATATGGTAGCCTAGAAACTCTATTTCACTATATCTGGGGACATGCAAACCTTTTTGCATGAAAATGAAAAGCAACCATTTATTTTCTTAGTTTGTAGATTCTAAACCCTTTAAAATCGTAGGATTGGTCATTCTTAGCTTACATAAAGAAAGGATATGGAGCAAAGTTTCGAATGTTGCAAGCTCCTTAAAAATTGAACCTATCAGTGAGACATCCTTATTATACAATTGGCACGAGTAGCTTAACGCAAAGTTCAAGCTCGTTAAAAACTAAACATAACCAATGAGCATATGTCCCGCCAGAGTTTAAGATCATTAAAAAATGAACCAATATCTGGTAAATAACCATTGTGAATGCATTATCATCAGCTTTTGAGCCTTGGTCGTATTCTTACCATCACCTCCACTCTATTTTAGCCAATCATATGCCTCCATTTGATTTTTTACCCTTTTGAGGAACAACTGTGACGAGTGATTCTATTAGCCATCCCTGTGGCACTGTCGTGATTGGAAAATTCCAGACCTTACCTGGAATCAGATGCTACCCGAAAATATCACTTGTTCCTCAAAAACGAGTCTCCTTTAAGCTCTTTTTCATCTAACTCATAAAATATGAAAATATTTCCGAGCAATTGGCCTCTCCAGCTCGTTAAAGCTATCGTAAGTGCTATCCCTCCTCTAGATTTTAATCTTTTTGGACCTGAGGGATTATTACACAAAAATATTGAGCGCTTGTCATGTTTGGCTCGTTAAAACTATCGAAAATTCATCCCTTTCGTATTATTTTATACTTTTTCAGACTTAAGGGATTATATGATGAAAAAGGATTACTGGAGTTTACTTTTTGTCCCTTTTCAGACTCTCTAAAATTGAAAAAGGATCGAGTTGTCTTTGTCGTTAAACTCATTAAAACCAATAGCAACAAACTTGTCTATATAGACAAGAATGACTTTCACTGACGCTAGGCTCGTTAAAACATAGCAATGGGTTTGCCCGAAGGGAAAATTATAGAACAAGCATATGTTATCCTCCTCAAGCTTGATAAAAATAAAGAGGTACTAGTCAGTAATGACTGGGGAAAAATTGGGAAGAAAACTTGAAGAAATTTTATTGGTAGCAAGTCACTCTTGAACATGACACTTTAACTCCATCACCATGATTGAGTCGGGTTGGGTTATTCCGTTCACCGGTCATATTACCATTGGTTTATCGTACCATCCATCTTTGGGGTTAATGCTACCAATCCATTTCAGTGTCACTGATATTTTCAAGAGAAGTCGATTAGAGAATTCACCAACCCAGCTTGTGTCTCACCCGCTATCATACCTTCACACTTCATTCTTTCATGATCGCCACCCTGAACCCTGTATCATCAGATTGTTTTCACCTCCACAAAATCATTTGCTCCGTTCTATGTCGTAGATGTCGAATTCATTAAGGCCCTCCTACGATAGGTCACTTCTTGTCAATGATAGCTCATTATCCAAGAAATCGACCTAGGAACAACCCTTTCAATACTTTGAAGCTTGCATGCCTCAATGGTAAGTTTCTCACTTCCGGCAATAGGTTTACATTAATGGCCTTTGACCAAAAGATTTTGCGTGATGTTCAACGCCAAGTCCCATTTTCACACCAGGCGAATTGTGTTGTAGTACCTTGATGGTCATCATCATTATCGATGATTCCTCTAACGCTTGTTAACACCTTACATCATTGGCTGGTAATCAGGCGATGTCTTTCCATGTTTGACTCCAGAACATCTTTTCACATGGATCGACTTGTACTTTGGGCGAAGATTGAACAAGTTTAAAGACCCCGAATCTAATTTCATGTATTCGGGCTGCGATATTTAGGAAAATAAAGACATCGAATGTACATCATTGCTACACAGATGATCATCTGAATCAAAGGATGATGGCTGTATCAGAATCATCAGTGTGCTACACAGACGGTTGTCTGACCTATGTACATGAAAATGAATTTATAAAGTTGATCATGGGACTGCCCGCCTCAGCTATATCATGAAAAAATTATGAAGATAATGTATTGTACTGTATCTTATTACAGGTCACCTTCCAGTTTGAAAAACATCGGATCCTCATGATAAAGCATTTCACCCAACATCAAAAGATTTATGACCTCATGCTTTAGGGGGCAACTATTATAGACATATTTGGGTACTGCAACCCCAATCATATATGTCCATAAACCAAGGGTTTTTGAGTCCCTAAAAGTGTTGTTTCATACCCTAAAGGAACAAGGCCAGCTGACTACATCACCTCCCAGAAGTTCTCCATGGAAAACTGCTCAGAACTGGTCAAAACTGGACCATACAGACTGCTCAGTGTAAAGGGTGTGATGCATCTCACCTGCCACATGAAAAAAGTGCAATGGATACTGAAACGACCTTCTGTAGGGTGTGATGGGCAAGAGTAGACAAATGGCAGAGACAATTTGCAAGGTGGATGATCATGGAATCTTCCAGAAACTTCTCCTGTGACACTTGCCTCTCTGAATTCACCCAGTGATGAGTAAGAGATCATGAATCTCCAAGTGGAAAATAGAACTATCAAAGAGAAGACACTAATCAAAATCCCAGAAGCTGACTCACCCCCCTGCAATCATCTATATATGGGTCCCTCATCCCAGAGATCCAGAGGCTGGAATTTTGGATCTTGTGAGGAAGTTTTGATGGTTTCCTAGTGGAACATCATAGTGTTGGGCAATCTAAGCTTTTCATGAGGTGAAGAAGGGCTTTCATGCTAGGAGGATGACGTTGTGTTAGATCAACGGGTTGTAATCCTCTCTTCTAATCTTTATATCAATAAAGAGATTCAATTTTTCCTCCACATTCTTGTATGTTTGATGATATATGCATTTGTGTGGTCAATATATATCTGGTCCTATATTTTTTATGATTGTAGATCTCTGTACTTCGAAGGTATTATGTTGCTTTGACTTTACAGGTACTCTTTGAAGTCGAGTAATCAACGAAGGAGTGGCAAAGATCCGTTAGAGGGGAGAAGGAACAAGCAAGGAACCAAGCGTAAGATTGACGTTGGTATTCTTTTCTCCTCTCCTATCTACTTCTCATAAAGGAAAATGAAAGTAACTTTATTTTGTTTTTTTCTAAGATAGCTACCCGTCTTAGTGGGACTAGCAGCTCTGCTTGGACACTAGATTTCCCGATAACAAAATGGCAACTACGCTGGGGAGTGAATAACTTGTTTTCTTGTCTATATTTGTTTGATTTATAAACTACAGACGAAGCATGAAGTCAAGCGAGCTAGCCTTCGAACTACATTTTCTATGCAAGTGTAAATTAGATCAATGCTGCTTCAATCTATCTTTGGGTTTTGTTTATAAACTAAACAATTGATTTGCAAACATCCTAATTGCCCTGGTGGTGGCTCAAGTAGCCTCATTAGGTCAACCCCTGTGATTTGAATTTATTGACTATCATTAGCTCGGCCTAAATCCCTGAACTAAGCTGCAAAATGTGACCAAAAACCAAGTTGAAGTCTCGTCCCTGGACCATTGCACCTTCTCCTCTTGGGAATATGGATGCATCGCACCTCCCGTGTTTAGTAGGTGGGATGCATCACTCTATCCCTGTGTTACATGTGCGATGATCAGATAAGATTGTTTCTGCTTCCAGATTTTGGTTTTTGTTCACTCTCTTCAACTTTATTCAGATTTGATGTCTATGATCAGTATACCACTGTGGAAACTCCCTTCATTTGCATGATTCAGCCTCCATTGTACAAATAACTGTAAATGTTTTTATGTATTGTTCACCATTTATGGTTCTCCTTTACAAAGAAGTAGCGTAATCAAACTGTCGTCTTTTGATTTGGAAGTGTCACAGGTGTCGTTTTTAGTCAAAGAAAAGAATCCTACTGTTCTTGATGGTTGATTACACTCTTACTCTTGTATTTTTTTGAATTAATAGTTCTTCAAGTGTCAAAAGCATTTTTCAATTCAAAATCGCAAAGTTTCATCATTATCTTCCTTTCGTCTTTTGAAGAGAAAATCGTTAGTATTGTCGCTTGAAATGATTCAGATTTGTACTTAGCATTCTTTTTGTCATTCACACATTAAGAAAGCGAAAACAAATACATGCATGTGCATTTGTATTTAGACTGCTTGTTGATTTTCATTTAGGATAGTGCATCTAAGTGTGTGCTCTCTGCTCTATGTTGAAAGAATCTTGTTTCTCTTTCCTTAGTAGCTAAGATTTTCATTGCAAAAAGAAGACTAAACGATTGTTTATCATCTTAGATTGCTTTTTAGGAGTTGTATATCTACATTACACAGTGAACCTGAAAGGAAAAATTCTTAAGAAAGATCAACTATAAAATAAATTCAGTGAACATAGAAACGCTTTGGAACCTAACGCACAACATTTAGAAGTCTAGGCTAGAGACGTATTTCGGCGTCGTAAAGCCTGGTAACTATAGCTTTCATTGTAGGTTGGGTGATTCCTCATCTTTGAGATGACAAGTACCAGTACGGACTTGTGCTCCTACATACCATCGAGTATATATTGGGATACCACAATAGGCTATATCCTTTATCCTTAGGAGGCCATGTCTGCCTCCCTATTGATCGCAATGCACTGAACACAACATTCAAGAAGATTGACTGTTGTACCGTAAAAATTATTCTGCAGTTTTACAATTGGTTTGGTAATCCCTCTATCTAGATTTCCAGAGTAGTCTCTTTCGTTCCTTTTCAGAATCCTTAAAGGAAAAGGTCCATCTAAGCACTTGTCACTTCAGGCTCATTAAAAATCGAAGGCAACTAGAGTCATCTTAAGCTTTTTCTCGACTCTTAAAAATTGAAAAAGCAAGTTGTGTCAAAGTGTCATAAAATTTATTTTAATCAGAAAAACGTCATTGTTCCCTCATTGGTCTTAGTTGAGAAAATGGAGTCCACCAACCAAGGATTTCCCCTTGGGGAAACTCCTATTCCTTTCTCCTCTTGGGGAGATGTTGGTGCACCTAATATGGCCACATTGTCCCTCCCAGGACTGACAATTGGCTTACCAATATGGCTCTTCTCGACCTTTGTCGTTCAAACCACCATGATTCCTCAGAAATCAAGTCAACGACTAGATGATACTAGATTTACCCCCCAACCTTCTACTTCATTTGTTTCTCCCTCCCCTCCTTCCTCTTCGCTTAGTGAAGCTGGTAAAGCTAAAAACCAAGTAACTGAGAAGAAGAAGAAAGGGAAGCAGAAGAAGAAGAAGGAGCCAAAGGGAAAAAGGGGAAACCATGCATCATCTAGAAAAAATCCACACACTGCACCATCCAAACCTAAATCTCCATGTGTCATTTGCAAAGGATACCATTATCATCGATATTGTCCTTTCATCCCTCGGATCTTAAGGGACTGGTCTCCTCGTTTGCACAACCTAGTGTCGTCAACCCCTGATGATCATGTTGAGAGTACACCGTCAATTAGTGAAAATGAAGTCTCTGGGCAGAAAGGAAAATATAAATTTCCTTGTAGACTGTGTGAAGGTGATCATGCCATCCACCGTTGTCCCTTCCTGGATGAAGCTAAAAGATTCCTGGATAACCGTCCTGCTTCACCGCTACAGCTTCCTCTTGGATACAAGAAACTCTTGCCGAGTCCATCGCTAGTTGAAAATCCCACTGACGCACCTTTGTTGTCGGTTGAAGTGTCTATCATTGAAGATAAAACCTCTGAGTCCACTCCAGACCAAAGTCATTAGGTCTAGACGACAGTCGACCCAGTCTTGTCTTCAAAAGGTCCATCTTTAGATGATACAGCCACTGAAGAGAATGAGAACGACATCGTTAAGATTCTTTTTGTAAACACAGACTCCGATGAACATGGGGGCAATTTACCCGTTCCTTTACCACAGGAAGGAAGTTCGCCAGGGTCATATCCATCCATTTATTCGATCCCACCTCCGAGCAACCTAGTCATTTCCTTCGATTGGAATCTACTAGGCAGATCACATTTACCATCTAATGTACCATTCTGAATCATTGTACAAGCTTACAGAATTGTCATGGTCGGTACTATCATAGATGAAGGGGCTTCTGTCAGTATCCTTTCCTCAACTACTTGGAAAGTGATCGGTTCGCCATCGCTTCTGCCTACGATACGAAATCTGACAGGCTTCGACAAAGGAACCAGTCGGCCATTAGGGATACTTCCAAGTTTTCCGATAACTTTGAGAGGGAAAACCGTTTATATGAACATAATGGTAGTCCAACGACCTTTACATTATAATCTGCTCCTTGGGCGTGACTATATTTATAGCATGGGAGCCATTTTATCCTCACACTTTCGAGTAATTTGTTTTCCGCATGAAGCCTGAGTGGCCCATCTCGTACACCAGTTTTCATTCCCCAGCTCACACATAGCTAATAGTCAAATGCCATCCCTAACTAGTCTTTTCATGCAAGGAATGTCTCATCAATCTCCAGTCTGTCCACCTGAATATCACGAGTAATTCAGTCGCCATGACTTAAGCCTAAGGGGAATGCACCCTAGTCTGCTTTGGCATGGAAACTTTGGGTATAAGGTAGGTTTCCGCGAAGGATATATGACTAGTCTGACACCCATCCGTTTAGGAAAATGGGATTAGACTGGAACTAGATTCCCTTGTCAAGGTTAGGTGATTGGAGCTAGAATCACCTTTGTCCAAATGGACTAAGCCAGGGAAGTGTTTTTGTCTACTATTCGGATGGAAACTATCTTGCAAATGTGAGAACTTCTATATGGTAGCCTAGAAACTCTATTTCACTATACCTGTGGGCATGCAAAACCTCTTTGCATGCAAGTGAAAAGCGACCATTTATTTTTTTAGTTTGTAGATTCTCAACCCTTTAAAATCATAGGATTGGTCGTTCTTAGCTTACATAAAGAAAGGATACGGAGCAAAGTTTCCAATGGTGCAAGCTCCTTAAAAATTGAACCTATCGAGGAGACATCCTTATTATACGACTAGCACGAGTAGTTTTATGCAAAGTTCAAGCTTGTTAAAAATTAAACCTAACCAATGAGCATATGTTCCGCGAGAGTTTAAGCTCATTAAAATATGAACCAATATCCAGTAAATAACCATTGTGAATGCATTATCATCAGCTTTTGAGCCTTGGTCGTGCTCTTACCATCACCTCCACTCTGTTTTAGCCAATCATACGCCTCCATTTGATTGTTTACCCTTTTCAGGAACAACTGTGACGAGTGATTCTATTAGCCATCCTTGTGACACTATCATGATTGGAAAATTCCAAACCTTACCTAGAATCAGCTGCTACCCGAAAATATCACTTGTTCCTCAAAAACGAGTTTCCTTTAAGCTCTTTTTCATATAACTCATAAAATATGAAAATATTGATGAGCAATTGGCCTCTCCAACTCATTAAAGCTATCAAAAGTGTTATCCCTCCTCTAGATTTTAATATTTTTGGACCTGAGGAATTATTACATAAAAAGACCGAGCGCTTGTCCTTTTCGACTCATTAAAACTATCAAAAATTCATCCCTTTCGTATTATTTTATGCTTTTTCAGACTTAAGGGATTATATGATGAAAAAGGATTACTAGAGTTTCCTTTCCCTCCCTTTTCAGACTCTCTAAAATTGAAAAAGGGCCGAGTTGTCTTTGTCATTAAACTCATTAAAACCAATAGTGACAAACTTGTCTATATAGATAAGAACGAGTTTCATTGTCGTTAGGCTGGTTAAAACATAGCAACAAGTTTTCCCAAAGGGCATATTATAGAACAAGCATATGTATCCTCCTCAAGCTTGATTAAAATAAAGAGGTACTGGTCAGTAATGACTGGGGAAAAATTGGGAAGAAAACTTGAAGAAACTTTATTGGTAGCAAGTCACTCTTGAACATGACACTTTCACTCCATCACCATGATTGAGTTTGGTTGGGTTATTCTATTCACCGGTCATATTACCATTAGTCTATCATACCATCCATCTTTGGGGTTAATGCTACCAATCCATTTCAGTGTCGCCGATATTTTCAAGAGAAGTCGATCAGAGAATTCACCAACCCAACTTGTGTGTCACCCACTGCAATACCTTCACGCTTCATTCTTTCATGACCGCCACCCTAAACCTTGTATCATCAGATCGTTTTCACCTCCATAAAATCATTTTCGCCATTCCGTGTCATAGATGTGGGATTCATTAAGGCCCTCCTATGAAGGGTCACTTCTTGTCAACGACAGCTCATTATCCAAGAAATCGACCTAGGAACAACCCTTTCAGTACTTTGAAGCTTGCATGCCTCAATGGCAAGTTTCTCACTTCCAGCAACAGGTTTACATCAATGGCCTTCGACCAAAATATTTTGTGTGGTGTTCGACGCCAAGTCCCATTTTCACACCACGTGAATTGCATTATAGTACCTTGAGGGTCATCATCATTATCGGTGATTCCTCTCGCGCCTATTAACACCTTACATCATTGGCTGGTAATCAGGTGATATCTTTCCATGTTCGACTCCAGAACATCTTATCACATGGATAGACTTGTAGTTCGGGTGAAGATTCAACGAGTTTGAAGACGCCGGATCTAGTTTCACCCATCCAGGCTGTGATATATTCAAGAAAATAAAGACATCAAATATACATCTTTGCTGCACAGATGATCATCCGAATCAAAAGATGATGGCTCTATCAGAATCATCAGTCTGCTACATAGACGGTTTTCTATCCTATGTACATGAAAATGAATTTATAAACCTGAGCATGGGAATGCTCGCCTAAGCTAGGTCATGAAAATATTATGAAGATAATGTATTGTATTGTATCTTATTACAGGTCTCCTTCTAGTTCAAAATACCTCGGATCCTCATGACAAAGCATTTCACCCGACATCAAAAGATTTACAACCTCATGCTTTAGGGGGCAACTATTATAGACATATTTGGGCG
Source organism: Pinus taeda (assembly GCA_000404065.3). NCBI lineage: Eukaryota > Viridiplantae > Streptophyta > Pinopsida > Pinales > Pinaceae > Pinus > Pinus taeda. The sequence continues at coordinate 37,087 of APFE031621152.1, forward strand.
CTGCAACCCCAATCATATATATCCATAAACCAAGGGCTTGAGTCCCTAAAAGTGTTCTTTCATACCCTAAAGGAACAAGGTCAGCTGATTACATCATCTCCCAGAAGTTCTCCATGGAAAACTGCTCAGAACTAGTCAAAACTGGACCATACAGACTGCTCAATGCAAATCGTGCGATGCATCCCACCTGCCACATGCAAAAGTTGCGATGCATACTAAAAAGGCCTTCTATAAGGTGCGATGGGTGAGAGTAGACAAATGGCAAAGACAGTTTGCAAGGTGGATGATCATGGAATCTTCCAGAAACTTCTCTTGTGACACTTGCCTCTGTGAATTCGCCCAGGGATGAGTAAGAGATCAAGAATCTCTAAGTGGAACAAAGAACTATCAGAGAGAAGACACTAATCAAAATCCCAGAAGCTAAATCGCCCCCCTGAAATCATCTATATATGGATCCCTCATCCCAGAGATCCAGAGGCTGGAATTTCGCATCTTGTGAGGAAGGGCTTTCATGCTGGGAGGATGACGCTAGGTCAGATCAATGGATTGTAATCCTCTCTTCTAATCTTTATATCAATAAAGCTATTCAAATTTTCCTCCACATTCTTGTATGTTTGATGATATATGCATTTGTGTGGTCAATATATATCTGGTCCTTTATTGTTTATGATTGTAGATCTCTGTACTTCGAAGGTATTATGCTACTTTGACTTTACAAGTACTCTTTGAAGTGGCGTAATCAAGGAAGGAGGGGCAAAGATCTGTCAGAGGGGAGAAGGAACAAGCAAGGAACCAAGTGAAAGATTGAGGTTGGTATTCTTTGCTCCTCTCCTATCTACTTCTCATAAACGAAAATGAAAGTAACTTTAGTTTGTTTGTTTCTAAGATAGCTACCCATCTTAGTGGGACTAGCAGCTCTACATGGACACTAGATTTCCCGATAACAAAATGGCGACTCCGTTGGGGATTGAATAGCTTGTTTGCTTGTCTATATTTGTTTGCTTTATAAACTACAGATAGAGCCTGAAGTCAAGCCAGCTAACCTTCAAACTGCATTTTCTATGCAAGTGCAAAGTAGATCAATGTTGCTTCATTCTATCTCCAGGTTTTGTTTATAAACTGAAAAATTGATTTGCAAACATCCTAATTGCCCTGGTGGTGGCTCAAGTAGCCTCATTAGATCAGCCCCTGTGATTTGCATTTACTGACTATCATTAGCTGGCCTAAATCCATGAACTAAGCTGCAAACTGTGACCAAGAACCAAGTTGAAGTCTTGTCCCTGGACCATCGCACCTTCTCCTCTTGGGAATCTGGATGCATCGCACCTCCCGTGTGTAGTAGGTGGGATGCATCGCTCTTTCCCTGTGTTACAGGTGCGATGATCAGATGATATTGTTTCTGCTTCCAGATTTTGGTTTTTGTTCACTCTCTTCAGCTTTATTCAAGAGTTTTATTGTATGTGATCAGTATACCACTGTGGAAACTCCCTTCCTTTGCATGATTCAACCTCCATTGTACAAAGAACTGTAAATGTTTTTATGTATTGTTCGCCATTTACGCTTCTCCTTTACAAGGAAGTAGCTTAATCAAACTGTCATCTTTTGATTTGGAAGTGTCACAAGTGTCGTTTTCAGTAAAAGAAAAGAATCCTACTATTCTTAATGGTCGGTTACACTGTTACTCTTGTATTTGATTTGAATTAATAGTTTTTCAAGTGTCAAAAGCAGTTTTCAATTCAAAATCGCAAAGTGTCATCATTATATTCCTTTCGTATTTTGAAGAGAAAATTGTTAGTATTGTCTCTTGAAACGATTTAGATTTGTACTTAGCATTCTTTTTGTCATTCACACATTAAGAAAGTGAAAACAAAAACATGCATGTGCATTTGCATTTAGACTACTTGTTGATTTTCATTTAGGACAGTGCATCTAAGTGTGTGCTCTCTGCTCTATGTTGAAATAATCCCGCTTCTCTTTCCTTAGTAGCTAGGATTTTCATTGCAAAAAGAAGATTAAACGATTGTTTATCATCTTAGATTGCATTTTAGGAGTTGTATATCTACATCACACGGTGAACCTGAAAGGCAAACTTCTTAAGGAAGATCAACTGTAAAATAAATTCAATGAGCATAAAAATGCTTTGGAACCTAATGCACAACATTTAGAAGTCTAGGCTAGAGACGTATTCTGGTGTCGTAAAGCCTAGTAACTATCGCTTTCATTGTAGGTTGGGTGATTCCTCCTCTTTGAGACGACAAGTACTAGTACAGACTTGTGCTCCCATGTACCGTCGAGTATATATTGGGAGACCACAATAGGATATATCCTTTATCCTTAGGAAGCCATGTCTACCACCCTATCGATCGCAATGCACTGAACACAGCATTCGGGAAAATTGACTACCGTACCATAAAAAGTATTCTGCAGTTTTGCGATTGGTTTGGTAATCCCTCTGTCTAGATTTCCAGAGTAGTCTCTTTCATTCCTTTTTAGACTCCTTAAAGGAAAGGTCCATCTGAGCACTTGTCACTTCAAGCTCATTAAAAATCGAAGGCGACTAGAGTCATTTTTAGCTTTTTCTCGACTCTTAAAAATTAAAAAAGCAAGTTGTGTCAAAGCGTCATAAAATTTATTTTAATTGGAATAACATCATTGTTCCCTCGTTGGTATTAGGTTGAGAAAATGTTTTCCACCAACCAAGGATTTCCCCTTGGGGGAAATCCTAGTCCTTTCTCCTCTTGGGGAGATGTTGGTGCACCTCATATGGCCACATTGTCCCTCCCAGGACTGACAATTGGCTTTCCAATATGGCTCTTCTCGACCTCTATCGTTCAAACCACCGTGATTCCTCAACAATCAAGTCAGCAGCTAGATGATACTAGGGTTACCCCCCAACCTTCTGCTTTGTTTGTTTCTCCCTCCCCTCCTTCCTCTTCACTTTGTGAAGCTGGTAAAGCTAAAAACCAAGTAGCTAAGAAGAAGAAGAAAGGGAAGGAGAAGAAAAAGAAGGAGCCAAAAGCAAAAAGGGGCAATCATGCATCATCTAGCGAAAATCCACACATTGCACCGTCCAAACCTAAATCTCCAAGTGTCATTAGCAAAGGAGACCACTATCATCGATATTGTCCTTTCATCCCTCGGATCTTAAGGGACTGGTCTCCTCGTTTGCACAATCTGGTGTCGTCAACATCTAATGATCATGTTGAGAGTACACCGTCAACTAGTGAAAACAAAGTCTCTAGGTAGAAAGGAAAATATAAATTTCCTTGTAGACTATGTGAAGGCGATCATGTCGTCCACCGTTGTCCCTTCCTGGATGAAGCTAAAAGAGTCTTGGATAACTGTCCTGCTTCACTGCTATGACTTCCTCCTGGATACAAGAAACTCTTGCCGAGTCCATCGCTAGTTGAAAATCCGACTGACACACCTTTTTTGTCGGTCGAAGCATCCATCATTGAATATAAACCCTCTGAGTCCACTCCAGACCAAAGTCATGAGGTCGAGATGGCAGTCGACCCAGTCTTGTCTTCGAAAGGTCCATCTTCAAATGATAGAGTCAGCTAAGAGAATGAAAACGACACCGTTCAGATTCCTTTCATAAACACAAACTCCGATGAACATGGGGGAAATTTACCCATTCCTTTTACCACAGGAAGGAAGTTCGTCAGTGTCATATCTGGCCATTTATTCGATCCCACCTTCGAGCAACCTAGTCATTTCCTTCGATTGGAATCTACTAGGCAGACCCCGTTTACCGTCTAATGTACCATTCTGAATCATTGTACAATTTTACAGAATGGTCATGGTCGGTATTATCATACATGAAGGGGCTTCTGTGAGTATCCTTTCCTCAACTGCTTGGAAATCAATTGGTTCGCCATCACTTCTGCCTGAGATGCGAAATCTGACAGGCTTCGACAAAGTAACTAGTCAACCGTTAGGAATCCTTCCAAGTTTGCCTATAACTTTGAGAGGGAAAACCATTTATCTGAATGTAATGGTAGTCCAAAGACCTTTAGATTATAATCTACTCCTTGGGTGTGACTATATTTATAGCATGGGAGCCATTGTCTCCTCACTCTTTCAAGTAATGTGTTTTCCGCATGAAGGCCGAGTGGTCCAGCTCGTAGAACAGGTTTCATTCCCCAGCTCACACATAGCTAATAGTCAAATTCCATCCCTAACTGGTCTTTTCACGCAAGTAATATCTCATCAATCTCCAGTCCGTCCACCTGAAGAGCGTGAGTAATTTGGTGGCCATGACTAAAACCCAGGGGGCCTGCACCCTGGTCTACTTTGGCAAGGAAAGTTTTGGTATAGGGTAGGTTTCCACGAAGGATATATGACTAGTCTCACACTCGTCTGTTTAGGAAAATGGGATTAGACTGGACCTAGATTCCATGATCAAGGTTAGGTGATTGGAGCTAGAATCACCTTTGTCCAAATGGACTAAGTCGAGGAACTATTTCTGTCTACTATGCGGATGGAAACTATCTTGCAAATGTGAGAAATTCTATATGGTAGCCTAGAAACTCTATTTCACTATACCTGGGGGCATGCAAACCCTTTTGCATGCAAGTGAAAAGCAACCATTTATTTTCTTAGTTTGTAGATTCTCAACCCTTTAAACTCGTAGGATGGGTCGTTCTTAGCTTACATAAAGAAAGGATATGGAGCAAAGTTTCGAATGGTGCAAGCTCCTTAAAAATTGAACCTATCGGTGAGACATCCTTATTATACGACTAGCACGAATAGTTTTACGCAAAGTTCAAGCTCGTTAAAAATTAAACCTAAGAAGGGAGCATATGTTCCACCAGAGTTTAAGCTCATTAAAAAATGAACCGATATCTAGTAAATAACCATTGTGAATGCATTATCATCAACTTTTGAGTCTTGGCCGTGTTCTTACCATCACCTCCACTCTGTTTTAGCCGATCATATGCCTCCATTTGATTGTTTACCCTTTTGAGGGACAACTGCAACGAGTGATTCTGTTAGTCATCCTTGTGAAACTGCTGTGATTGGAAAATTCCAAACCTTACCTAGAATAAGCTACTACCTGAAAATATCACTCATTCCTCAAAAACAAGTCTCTTTTAAGCTCTTTTTCATCTGACTCGTAAAATATGAAAATATTGCCGAGCAATTGACCTCTCTAGCTCGTTAAAGCTATCGGAAGTGTTATCCCTCCTCTAGATTTTAGTATTTTTGGACCTTAGAGATTATTACACAAAAAGATCAAGCGCTTGTCTTGTTAGGCTTGTTAAAACTATCGAAAATTCATCCCTTTCGTATTATTTTATACTTTTTTGGACTTAAGGGAGTATATGATGAAAAAGGATTACTGGAGTTTCCTTTCCATCCCTTTACAAACTCTCTAAAATTGAAAAAGGACTGAGTTGTCTATGTCGTTAAACTCATTAAAACCGATAGTGACAAACTTGTCTATATAGAAAAGAATGAGTTTCACTGTCGCTAGGCTCGTTAAAACATAGCAACGGGTTTGCCTGAAGGGAAAATTATAGAACAAGCATATGTTATCCTCCTCAATCTTGATAAAAATAAAGAGGTACTGGTCAGTAATGACTGTGGAAAAATTGGGAAGAAAGCTTGAAGAAACTTTATTTGTAGCAAGTCGCTCTTGAATATGACACTTTCACTCCATCACCATGATTGAGTCGGGTTGGGTTATTCCGTTCACCAGTCATATTACCGTTGGTCTATCATACCATCCATCTTTGGGGTTAATGCTACCAATCCATTTTAGTGTTGCTGATGTGTTCAAGAGAAGTCAATCAGAGAATTCACCAACCCAGCTTGTGTCTCACCCGCTGCAATACTTTCACGCTTCATTCTTTCATGACCACCACCCTGAACCATGTATCATCAGATCATTTTCACCTCCACAAAATCATTTGCTCTGTTCCGTGTCATATATGTGGGATTCATTAAGGCCCTCCTACGACGGGTCACTTCTTGTTGACGATAGCTCATTATCTAAGAAGTCGACCTAGGAACAACCCTTTCAATACTTTGAAGCTTGCATGCCTCAATGTCAATTTTCTCACTTCCGGCGACAAGTTTACACCAATGGCCTTCGACCGAAAGATTTTGCGTGGTGTTCAACACCAAGTCCCATTTTCACACCACACAAATTGTATTTTAGTACCTTGACAGCCATCATCCTTATCGGTGATTCCTCTCGCGCCTGTTAACACCTTACATCATTGGCTGGTAATCGGGCGATGTCTTTCCATGTTCGACTCCAGAACATCTTTTCACATGGATCGACTTGTACTTTGGGCGAATATTGAACAAGTTTGAAGACCCCAGATCTATTTTCATCCATCTGGTCTGTGATATATTCGGGAAAAGAAAGACATCAAATGTACATCATTGCTGCACAGATGATCATCTGAATCAAAGGATGATGGCTCTATCAGAATCATCAGTCTGCTACATAGACAATTTCCTATCCTATGTACATGAAAATGAATTTATAAAGCTTAGCATGGGAATGCCCACCTCAGCTAGATCATGAAAATATTATGAAGATAATGTATTGTATTATATCTTATTACAGGTCGCCTTCTAGTTCGAAAAACCTCGGATCCTCATGATAAAGCATATCACCCGACATCAAAAGATTTACGACCTCATGCTTTAGGGGGCAACTGCTATAGACATATTTGGGCACTGCAACCCCAATCATATATGTCCATAAACTAAAGGCTTCTGAGTCCCTAAAAGTGTTGTTTCATACCCTAAAGGAACAAGGTTAGTTGATTACATCATCTCCCATAAGTTCTCCATGGAAAACTGCTCAGAACTAGTCAAAAACTGGACCATACAAACTGCTCAGTGTAAAGGGTGCGATGCATCTCACCTACCACATGTAAAAAGTGCGATGCAAACTGAAAATCCCTTCTGTAGGTTGCGATGGGTGAGAGTAGACAAATGGCAGAGACAATTTGCAAGGTGGATGATCATGGAATCTTCCAGAAACTTCTCCTGTGACACTTGCCTCTCTAAATTCACCCAGGGATGAGTAAGAGATCATGAATCTCCAAGTGGAACAAAGAACTATCAGAGAGAAAACACTAATCAAAATACCAGAATCTGACTCACCCCCCTTCTTGAGGAGGTAAATCCCCTATGTGGACAGAGGCGATCCCTACTAGCCCAGACCAGGTCTAGCAACAATCATCAAACGCTATAGCGCAAGTTCATAATTGCAAATTAACAGACCAGTGATGAAGGCCTACCTGGATTCCAATGCTAGTGTTTGTAGAAGAGGTGGTGCACCCGTTCCTTTGCCCCGGCAGATCACAATCCCCACGATATCCGTGAATGGACACCTGCACATACAAGAAACGACACAAAAACAAACATAAAATCCAGCATATGCAACTATATATCAGTCAGAAAGGATATAACTCATCATCATCACAAATAACAAAAAGAGTGGAACCATAACCAATAGTCGTTCATTAATAATAATCAAAGAAGAATACAACCAAAGTTTTGACGCTAGATTCTCCTTTGGCTGGTAGTCAGCAGCACATGTATTGCAAAGCTTGTTGGGAATAGGGACAAACCTCTCTCTCTTTGGTTATTGGACAATAATCTCCTTGCTTGGATTTGGCCTTATGGGAATTAAGAAGGCTCTTGTAGCATGAAGCTCTTGGAAACTTGACAATTCTGAATCTCTGGAACTAGCTTGCCAAGGAATAATAGACAAGCTTTTATAGATGGGGGAAGGGGAGTTGGGATCATCCACAAAAATCATGGGATTTGCCATATCATCAAGGAAGCTTCCATGAGAGGTGGCAAACCACTTCCTCTCTATGGAAATTTGTAGCCAAACCACCCAACTCAAGATAGATGCAGTCCAAGAATTTGTTAGGACGAAACCTCTGTCGTTTGTTTATTAAAAAACACCACTACTTATGGTTGGCACGGGTGTGACTCTATGACAGAGCACCAACTAGCCCGCCCTCTTTGGAGGATTTACCCCATTAGCGCGAGGGCTGCACTATGGGACCGCGCCAATGGAAAAAGGGCTATTTTTAGGGTTTTTTAGCAGGAGATGTCTTCATGGAAAATGAAACTCATGTTCAGGGGAATGCAATGCAAGTGTTTGTAGGTCATGTCACTTCTCATAGGTCTCGGAATGAGTCCTCCAAGATGCGGGAGAGGGGTAGCAGGGACGGTGACAAATTTTTATGTAACAGATTCCCCCTAAAGCATGAGGCCCGAGAGAGAGAGAGAGGGGTGAAATGCTTTACGAGAACATGTCCAACTGCAAACACTACTACCGGAAAACCTGCATGGGGAAGTACAACAGATATCTCAAATACATGATACATGTGGTATGGGCGCAACCATCCATAGCAGAGTACACAAGAATCTAGATCCAAGGTATGGACGTAGCCATCCAGTGAGGATCGATAAACAGACTCAAGAATGGTCACAGCCATCCAGTGAATGAGTCATGTAATAATCATAATAATCCACAAAATCATAGCCTAGATCCCAACAGACAAAATCCAAGGTCTTGTGCTCCATCTCGATCCAAAAAAAGTACAAGTTCAAGCATGCAAATATAGGAGTCGAAGTCGAACATGCAGGAACATCGTATGATTACTAGCTAATGATGAAAACTGTTAACAGACGCGAGAGGTACCACTAATAATGACAATGGCCCTTAAGGCACTATAGGTACAATCTACGGCATGCGAATCAGTGAGTTGGTGTCGAACACCCGTAGAATCATTCGATCGGAGGCCAATGATGAAAACCTCATGTCGAATGCGAAGAACCTGCCATTGAGGCATGCAGGCTCCAAGCCACCAGAAGGGAGTCTCTAGATCAACTTCCTGGATAATGAGCTGAAGTTGAAAGGAAGTGACCTTGATCAAAGGTGGGCCATAGTGTTTCCCACATCATCGATGCGAGACAGAGGAAGATAATGTGTTTGTGAATCAAGATTATGCGAGTTATCAGAGGGAGGTTGTTATTTCGCAGAGGTCAACTTCTCTTGAACATATTGGCGGCACGACAGTGGACTTGGCAGTATTTGACATCAATCGATCAGAGGTCATGGTGACAAGGCAAAGAGCAAATGAGAGGTCAAACAGGATCCCCCAAACCCACGGAGGCAAGTGAAAAACAAGATGAGATGTCCCCACCCAGACATGAATACAGACAAGTGCCATCTTTAAGAGCGACATACTGCCGACACGACAATGATTCTGGTTCTATTTTCCCCACCATTTCTGGCAAGTACCCCAGTTATTTTTATTAAAAATCTTGACGGGGATAGCATATGCTTGTAAAGAGTCATTTTGACGGGATCCAATGTCATCAAGTTTTAACAAGTCTGACAAAGGAAAAACTAGGCATCTTTTCATGTTTAGAGAGCTTGAAAAGACAGCAAAAAAGTAAACTCCAAGGGTGTCCTTTTTCGTACAGTTGTGTCTCTCGAGCCTGAAAAAGTACAAAATAATGCTCGAAAGAACCGCTCGATCATTACGATCAAGGAGTACTTTTCATGATTAGCGACTTCGACCTGAAAAAGTAAAAAAGAGACCAAAATCACGTCGTTTCGTAACTGTTAACGAGCCTAAAATGACAAGGGCCCGACGATCTTTTCATCTTTACACAATCGGAAAAGAGTTTAAAGACGACCGCCTCTTATTTACATTTAGCGAGTCAAGAGGAACAACTCGGCAATATTTTCATATTTAGAGAGTCAGAAAAGAGCTGAAAGATGACTCCATAATGAATTTTTCGTGTATTTACTAAGTCCGAAAAAGTATAAAATATAACTCATTTCACCATCTAAGTCGCATAAAAACCTGTCACTGCACAAAAAGCAAGTGTAAAACCCATTTTCGACACAAGAAATATTAAAATATTCATAAAAAATAACTTTTAAAACCTATTTTGAGTTTAAAAAGTTATAAATATGTCAAAATGGTAAAAACAAAATTACTTTTTACTTTTTACCTCATTGAAGAGAAACAGTGGTCCATTTGGTGTGCGAACTTCGAGCGGCGATTGTGACAGATTCGTGCGACCATTTAGAGCTCCGTTAGTTCCAGGTAACAGGCACTTCTTAGCACTCCATTTTAATACATTTTTTAATGTTTTTCTTTTTCTCATTCGATCCCTGTGGAGGGATTTGAAAAAATTAGGGTCGCGCCCATTGGCGCAGGTATCGGGCACGAACCAGTGCCAATGGGCATTTATATGCCAAAGGCCCGCGCCAACGGCCGAAGCGCATTTTCTCCTTTAAATTTCAAAGTTTTAAATGATTTAAATGCACTTCCTAGCCTACCAGAGATCTAATCAAGGTTTTTTTGATCATGGGGATGCAAGAAACCGAACAAAATGGTGGTTCAATGGAAAGAGAGGGAGCACAATAGAGTGGATGAACTAGCCATGGAAGATGAAGTTTGCATGGATGCCCTCAAGAATTGTGTGCTGCAAAATTTTTTCCTGACTCCTTACCTATGAGCTCAACCTGAGCTCTTACAGTACTTGATCAGCCTTTGGGAGGAAAACGAACAAGTGTTCTGACTACAAGATCAAGTGCTGGAACTGGATGTTTCTGACATCTATTTCATCACGGAATTGTCACACAGAGGTCTGGTGCCCATATTGACAGGGAGCAGACCATCTGGTGAGAAGATGGACAAGGTGATAGAACGGGTGTGCCCAGGGGCACAATTCGGATCTAGGAGTGCAAAGGTGGATATTGCCACCATTCGGGATCTAACACTCAAGGTGGTGTTATTTACCATCACACAGGCTGCGGGGTTGCAGGCACCCCACGAGGCAACAATAAACCAACTCTTATTGGCCATAAAGTGTCTGAATCCCACCATTTTTTATTGGGCCACAGTAGTGACTGCAAACATGAAGAGATGGCTTAAAAAGTGTAAGCGAGGCAAACTAAAACAGTTTGGCTACAGTTCTATCCTGGTAACGTTCATTCTGGAACGATTACCAATATTTCAGGGCCAAGGGGCCATCGTAGCTGATCCATTGCCACGAGAGCTGAGAATGGCTCACTGGGAAGCGTTGATGCCCAGAGGGGGAGGAGACCAACATATGTCCTAGAGGCCAGAGTTCTTTGGGTGGCTACATCGTCAGCTGATTGTGGTCGAAGATTGGCCATATGCAGGGACTGACTTCACAGGTGACCCAGATCTCCCACTACCAGAGGCAAATGAGTGGGATGAGTTGGGTATGATCTCTTTTTATTTTATGTTTTATGATTTTTTGTTAATACATGCTCGTTCTAACAACAGTCATATGTGTATGCAGATGTTGGCCCAGAGAGACCAGCCAGCATGTCTCCTATCTCACGGAGAAACCAGCCTGCAGCTGACCCTCGGGAAGAGGGTGTCGAGGGAGGGGAACTGATCCAGAACCTCGAGAGAATTGCTCGGTGGATTCCAGATTATGCCCGGCTGGCGGATGTCCCACTAGCATATCAGAGGCATACAGTGGGAGTGCCTAGTCGCATCCACCATATCCTGAGATGCCTAGTGCGTGTGGTGACGTGCTATCATGAGCACCACAGGGATTAGACATCTAGGGTTTATTTTCATGCATATTTTTTGAGAGACATGTTGTCTCCGGATGTATTAAGATGAACATGTATATTTTTTTATCTATGTGATGCACACTACGCAAGCATTTCGACATATATATATACATATGCTTATGGGTTATTATGTTTTGTATTCCTTTTCTTTCTGTTTTAATTACATGTTATGCAAATGTTTGTCTAATACATAATTGGCTAATGCATCAGTTAACATATTTAATCGTCTTGGAATATGTTGATATGTGATGAAATCAAAACTCCTTTCCAACAACTTAACACATAGATACAACCTTAGAATCCGATGGTCTCTGACGGAATATCGTCCATTGAGCTGGTGGACGACAAGCTGAGAATCCAGGTTCACAACCAATGTTTGAATACCGAGATTGATCGCCTCGACTAGTAACTCAATAACAGCACTATACTCAGCAACATTGTTCGTGGTACAACCTAGACAAACCCCTTGAAGGTCTACTAGCTCACCATGAGGATCGTAGATCACCCGTGCCGCAAAAGATAGATTGTGTGTACTATGGGAGGCATCATTGGCGAAACCAACGTAAGGCGAACCAGACATCTGTACAAGAAGAAAAAGGACACAATAAGTGACAATCACACCAACACACCAAGCCAAAAACATGAAAACATGTACACACAACACACTTGCTAAAGCACACGTATGTACAAAATAGTGTGCCTGGAATTCACGCATAATACTTTTTCAAGTAAAGCCCATTTCGGGGCTTATCCAGAGGATTCCCTTCATAGTCAATCAGCTCATAGGCCCCTTTCTACAAAACTCTCTTTACAATATAAGGACCGTCACACATGGGCTCGAATTTGCCTGCCCCCAGCTTATCATTGGCTTGATCATAGAGCAGGACCAAATCTCCCTCAACAAAAGAACGTGGATGTACAGTGTGATCGAAGTGGATTTTCACTCTCTTCTTCTATGCTTTGATAGCTAGAGAGGCTAGTCGACGAGTCTCGTCTAGCCCTTCTAGGTAAAGAAGGCGTTCCTCTACCGAAGTAGTGTCGGGGAGTAATTCAACGGCTAATTTTAAAGAAGCGATCTCACACTCGATGGGAAGGGTAGCCTCCATTCCATAAACCAATTGGGAAGGAATGAAACCAGTGGCATCCTTCACAGAGGTTCGGTAGGCCCACAAGGCAGAGAACAACATCAAGTGCCAGTTGGACTTGTGCATGCCAATGGTTCGTTGAAGCATTGTAACTAGAACCTTGTTGATGGCTTCTACTTGGCCATTGGCTTGAGGATAGTATGGAGTCAAGCTATCGTGCCATAAGCCCAACTGGGTTGTAAGCTCATTCATCATATGATTATGGAAATGCTTGCCATGATTAGTGACAATGGCCTGAGGGACTCCGAACCGTGAAATAACATGATTAAATAAAAACTATGTCGCGGTGTGACCATCTTTAGATAATGTGGGCATCGCCTTAGCCCATTTTGTGAAGTAATCAACGGCAACGATGATATACCCATGCCCCCTAGCTGAGCGAGCGTTATAGGTCATATAATCAATGCCCCATTTTGCAAAAGGGCCGACGGTAACAACGGGGTGCAGTGGAGCAGGAGGCACATGCATCTTCCGTTGGTAGATTTGGCACTCGTGACAAGAGCGGATGGAAAGAATACAATCCTTAAATATGGAGGGCCAAAAGTAACCAGCACAAAGGATTTTTTGAGCAGTAGCATATTCGGACATGTGACCACCACAGGTGCTAGAATGGCAGTCATTTAAAGCTCGCTCAGCTTCCTTGAGTGTTAAACATTGGCGGAGAACAGAGTCAATGCCGAGACAGTACAGGGTGTCCCCAACAATGTGATATGGTTGAGATTGATGGTGAATCCATCGTCGAGCATCTTTAGATGTCTCGGGACGAAAAGAGGACGTATGTAAATAGACAATGATATCCCTGTACCAGGGATCGAGGGTGCTGATTAAGAAGAGGGTTTCGTCCAGAATATGGTCCTCTAACCGAGAGGGCGCGGTTAGAGATGGCAAAGAGCACAACAATTCAGCAAAGATGAGGGATTTCTTGGACTTGGCAGTAGTAAATTCCAAGTTGAACTCTTAGAGGATAACAATCCACTTCGAGTACTTTCCCCCCAACAGCTGACGTGACAGGATGTACGTCATTGGGTTGCAATCAGAAATCACTGTCATAGTACGCAACAAGATATAATGACGAAAACGTTGGATGGCACAAACGGCGGCCAATGCCAACTTCTCGATGTGTGCATATCTAGATTCTGTATCTAATAAATGCGGCTGAGATAATAAATGACGTGCTCAATGTCATCACCATCATCTTGAACGAGAACCATGCCAATAGTGGTGTCGGCAGCGGCTAGATACAAAGTGTAATCACGGTGGTAATTAGGAGGATGCAACAAAGGAGTGGAAAGGAGGAGAGCCTTGAGGTGCTCGAAGGACTCTTGAGCAGCAGCATCCCAACGAAAAGGGGTGTCCCGCTTTAGTAACCGCGTAAAACCTTTGGCCACCTTGGCATAGTTTAGAATGAAGCGTCGTAAAAAATTTGCTTTACCCTACAAGCTCTGCAATTGCTGCAAAGAAGCAGGGGGAGGAAGATTCAGAATGGCCTCAACTTTAAGGGGGTCCAAATGGATGCCCTCTTGGGAGGCGATGAACCCGAGAAGTGTGCCAGACTCTACGCAGAAGACACACTTATGCAGGTTGAGCCGAATACGGTAGTGTTAACAACGGAGAAAGATTTCGCGAAGATGAGAGGGATGGTCTTGACGCTTAGCTAAATGAGCTAGTAGATCATCCAGGTAAGGTTGCACGATGTGTTGAATATCATGGAATGCATAGGACATCACACGTTGGAAGGTAGCACTGACATTCTTCAAACCGAAAGGAAGCTTTTTGTAGGCGAAAGTGCCCCACGGATAGATAAAGGCGGTTTTGTGCTGATCAGCAGGTGTAATATTAATCTGGTTATAACCAGAGAAACCATCTATAAACGAGTATTTTTCACTTCCGGCACACTCATCAATGAGATGGTCAATGAAGGGTGTGGGGTAGTTATCCTTGGGGCAGGCTCGATTAATATCACGGTAATCAACACAGACCCTGATGGTACCCTGCATTTTATTCACAGGGACGATATTGGAAACCTAATCTGTGAGTGGGATGGTGTAGATAAAACCAACCTTGAGAAGCTTTCCAACTTCCACTTTAATGGTTGCAGCCTTTCGGGGGTGCACGGGGCGTAAACGTTCTTGGATAGGCTTAACTCCCAGATACGTGGGTATCTCGTGCACCATGATACTTGGGTCGATGTCGGGCATTTCTTCGTAAGACCAAGCAAACACGTCAGGAAATTCGCGAAAAAGACCAGTATAAAGCTTAATTTCCTCAGGAGTACAAGTTACTCCAATATGGATATGCTCGACAATCCCTGGTGTAATAGAGATGTCAATCGGCTGGATTTACGTGATGTTTCCCATGTTCCCTTCAGAGGACACTTGATATACTTGGATGGGTGTCTGAAGGGGTTGTGCGGGGAGACAATAAGAAAAATCGCTCGAGACAGGCAAGCATTTCCTGATGGGTAGGGAGGAACAAGGAACGATGGTGAAGATTGAACCAAGGGGGTTCCTCGAGAGACATATTCTCAATAATGGCTTCATCAGAAGGAAATGTCTCCTTTAAAGGATCTGAAGAAGCATAGTCTCCAAGCCAAGGGGAATGAGCATACAAGTCAAGAGCTCTGCTCAAAGAAGTAGATTCAGGAAGAGGAGCTGATACAAAAACAATCTCGACGTAGTTGAGCTCGGCGGGACTCAACGGCATCTCACTGCCCTGTGATTCTATCTGGTCAATGTGGGGAAGAACCGAAATCATATTGATAGGAGTGACGTTCAGAGGAGGGAGTGAAAAGACACCCATGATGGCAAGATATTTAAAGAGCCCAATTCCCACACTCTCTAATGGAATGGAGGTATGCTCCACAAAAGGAATGTTACCTTTGGAAGAGGAGGCAAAGAAAGAGAGTTGGTCTACTGTGACAATCTTCCCTTGATGAGGGAAACAAATGACACGAAATAGAGATGAAGCCATGGCTCACATGGCACATGTCCAGCTTCGGCCCAAAAGGAGGTTGTAAGTTAAATTAGCATCAACGACTTCAACTTCCACTTTGACAGTCTTCCCTTCCAAAGTAATAGGCAAGCGTTGGAGGATACCATAAGGGCGAGACTCTCTCCCATCAAAGGCTTCCAAGGTTGTAGGAGACTGACTCAAGGTCGGAGAACCAATAGCCTTCCAACAAGAAATAGACATAATGCAAGTTGAAGCGCCTTCATCAATAACCGTACGATGAATCGTTTTAGAGTTGATGATGACCTAGATAAGGAAGGCGATTTGATGAGGTAGTCTCGGTACATGGCTTTTGAGATCAAAAGTAATCAAATCCGAGTCGGTCGAGTCGATGCCACCGATGGCCGATAGCAAGGACTTCCTCTGGGGGGGCAGCTCTGGAGAACTTCTAGAGTGGACATAGCTGACAGAGCCTAAGCTAAGCCCTCAACGATGCTGTAGTGCTAGGGAGCATGAGCATTAGGGTTGTAAGAAGATCTCTAGAGTACACCTTTTGGAGGGGGTCGAATAGGCGTCTCAGTGCTAGGTCTCTCGATATGGAGCGGACCAGAACTGGACGAAGGAGTGCTTGAGGGGACCTCAGGCTCTTTCCCGACAGGTGACGGATATTGTTTTTCTCAAGTACTAATGTGAACAGGAATCATTCCAGCCATGAAACTTGAGAACCAAAGGGAGAAGAGGATTGGGATGGGTCAACCACCATTTGTGTTTGCTGCGAGGGGAAAGGTTCTGTCAGCACCGCAGGAGTCCCAGGAGCACCTTTCAACAAGCGACTAACTTCCGATCGCCTTGGGCAGTCTTTGGTGTAGTGATCTTCGTTGCAAATAAGACAAGGATACTTGGGTTTGCGTTTGGCTCCTTCCTCGGGTGGAGGTTTAGGGGAATCCTGCTTGGGTTAATCAACTTTATTTTTCCCTTTTCCCTTCTTTTTTCCTTTCAAGGCTTTGTCCACCGTGGTGGACTGGATGACATTAACCTCAGAAGTATTACCAGAATTAGACATAGCCTAAGAAGTATTTTCATTCGAAGCATTTGACTTTTGCTTCCCAAGGTTCACGGAAGATTTCTTAGAGGACGGATTTACAGATCCAATGACACCGTCAACAGATGGCTTTAGCGGAGTTTTGGACGTTCCGAGCCTCGGGGCATCAGGAAAATAATCATATAGGGTACCGAACTGGGAATAAACCAAGTCAAGGTACTGAGCACGTGCAAAGCCTGCTCTTTAGTTACACATGCCCCCATAGCAATGTCCTATGCGATCGTAGGGACAAAGGAGGTTGTAAACCAATCGGTCAGGAGTTGGTCAGGAATCCAAAACTTAATCAAACAATGACACCGTCTCCATTCATGTATATGATCAGAGATGTGCGTGGCCGTATCCTTTTTAAGAGACGTGAGGAGATGCGTTCCTGCCTCATACCAAATTGGAAACTGAAAATGAGTTAAAAATTCCATCGCCAACGAGTTAAAATCTTGAAAAGATCCACGGGCTAGCTCAATATACCACTTAGCAGCAGAGCCAGTGAGAGTCCTTTGAAAAAGGCGGAGCCAGACTGAATCGTCAAGCCACAAATTTGACGAACACCAGAGATGATAAGTCATAACGTGGGCTTGGGGGTCTTCTCCAGCTTTTCATCAAATTTGGGACAATCACCCGGAATCTTGGTTGGAACTAGTGGCCAGTATGGATTATGAAGAATGGGATCATTAGTCAATTTAGACACATCTGGCAGTTCCAATGTTGCTAAGAAGGGTAACTGAGGATTGAAGGACATATGTGGCCGTGGGTAAGGGGTAGAACTAAGGTTCCAACCAGTTGTTGGTTTCCCCCATTGATTTTGTCCAGACGGACCTGGCCCATAAGGGTTCTGTCCGTAGGATTTTGTCCATAGGGGTTATAGCCATAACTAGACGATTGACCCTAGATTTGCCCCCCAGCATTCCATTGATTACCAACTTGACCTGCAGGAGCAACAAGCTATTGCTGGTAATTCTGTTAAGGACTCACCTGCATTTGTTGATAATTTTGATACGGGGCAAACTAAGCTTGCCCCTGGGATTGCCGGAAACCATAAGGTTGATGGGCTCCATACTAAGCCTGGGGGCCAGGCTGCGCTTGATAAGGAGGTTGAGATTGAAACCCAACTTGCATTTGAAGACCATCTTGGGTCTGGGGCCCAGACTGGGGCTGGAAACCAGGTGGAGCTTGAGAAGCAACAACCATTTGCATGCCCGGTTGAGCAGGCCCAGAAAGATGTCCTTGAGAGGATTGGGGTTGAGCCACCTGGCCAGAAGGTTGCCCTGGTTGAGCTTGGGATTGGCCCATCTGCCCAAAAGGTTGGGCTTGCTGGGTGTTGGGTTGTCCTTGCACAACCGAGGGTTTTCCTGATGGACCAGATGGCTGAGCGAACTCGACAGTTGGTTGGCCTAATTGAATTTGAGGTTGACCAACTTGTCCAGACGGTTGACCAGATTGGACAGTGGGTTGGCCTTGCTGTACGTAAGGCTGATCACCCTGTCTAGAAGGGTATCCCTACTGGATCCCAGGTTGTCCTTGTTGCATATAAGGTTGTCCTAGATTTCCAGAGGGTTTCCTAGAAGGGTATCCCTACTGGACCCGAGGTTGTCCTTGTTGCATATAAGGTTATCCTGGATTTCCAGAGGGTTGCCCTGGATAAGTAAAAGATGGAACACCATAGGCCGAAGGTTGTCCCTGAAAGGGTTGCCCTTGTGGGCCTCTAGGTTGCCCTGGATAAGATTGCCCGTAATATTGTCGCCCATAGTAAGGCTGCGTGTAAGACAGCTGACCTTGATAAGGTGGTCCTTGAAAATCTGCAGGGGGTTCTTGGCCACCACCATAACGAGTGGTACCCCAAGCAACATTTAACAGGACTGAG
The DNA here is from genome assembly GCA_000404065.3 of Pinus taeda. Classification (NCBI taxonomy): domain Eukaryota; kingdom Viridiplantae; phylum Streptophyta; class Pinopsida; order Pinales; family Pinaceae; genus Pinus; species Pinus taeda. The sequence goes on from APFE031621152.1 coordinate 55,758, forward strand.
ACCTCAACCGCAGGCTGAGATGGCAAGGATCCGAGATAAAGATGATGCCCTACTGGATCATAATAATGAAAAGGACCTTGCGAGCCTGGATTCTGGACAGCTTGCAAATACTGATCGTATGCCCCCCCTGCTGGAATGGAACCAAAAGAAGGTGGGGCACCAAGCGTAGGATCAACAACTCCAAATGTAGGTATCGACTGGCCACTGTTTACTGAACCGGGGGACAAACCAGCAACAGTGGTCACAACCGAGGATGCAGTGACGGCACTAATAACAGGCACTGAAGAATCTACACAGACAGTTGGAATAGTCGGGACTAAAGTGACAAATGTATTGTGAATTTGAGGAATAAAATATCCCGAAGTGGGGGTGATGTTGTGATCCCACATGGTACCCAAAAAAGAGTTCCTAGAACCAATAAAATCCCTCAAAGCCCTATAGCATAAGGGCAACGTGACACCGAGAGGGATGACACTGAAGGGTTGGGTTTCCACCGAGATAGGAGTTTCAACACTCGTCACAACGGATGCTTCACTCGTAATGGGGGATGTGTCATCCATATCAGAGGAAGACATTAGGACCGAAATGCCAGGAGGAGTAATAGGAGTATCCTCTTCGGAAGGCTCCCAAACAGGGTTCCAATGGATATTGTAAAAATCGTCTTCTGGAGCGTGAGAGTTCAGCGGTTGGATACTCGAAATAATAGGGAGAGTACCACTACCAACCGGTGTCTCAAGAGCAGCAGAAGAAGGAGACCTTTGGTCACTTGGAATGGGAGACGGGATCAATGATTCCGCCAGGATGATTCGATTCAAAAATCCTGGGCAAACTAACGAGAAAGGACCCTACTCAAGCTAACGCAAACAAGATCTAACAAGGTAATGTGAACGTGGCCGAATAAATTTTAAGACACAAGGACATAACTTGACGTTTTCATCTTTAAAGAGTCTAGAAAAGGACAAAACGATGACTCTAGTCGCCTTCGAATGTTTAATGAGCCCAAAGTGACAAATGGTCAGATGAGCCTTTTCTTTTAGGGAGTCCGAAAATGATCAAAAGTGACTACTCTGGAGAACTAGGCAAAAGGTTTACTAGACAATCCGTAAAACTGCATATACACCTTGGCAATCGTTTGAAAACCAAGGACTTTCCGTACGGTAGTCAATCTTCCTGAATGTTGTGTTCGGCGCGTTACGGTTCATAAGGCGGCAGACATGGCTTCCTATGGATAAAGGATGATAACCTAGTGGATTCTCCCCATATACTCGACGGTACGTGGGAGCACAATTTCGTACTAGACCACTATTGAGTCACAGAAGGAGGAATCACCCAACCTTGAGTGGAAACAAAAGTGACTAGGTTTAACGACGCCGAAGCATGTCTCTAGCCTAGACCTCTAAACAGTGTGCGTTATGTTCCAATGCGTTGTTAGATTCATTCAATTCATTTTAAAGTTTATCTTGGATTATGTTTCAGTTTTTAGGCCTTACCTTATGTAATGTCTCAAAATTTCCTAAATGAAAACTATATGCCGCAATATATCATTTCATTTGATGAATGTTATCTACGAGAGAGTTGAGAGCTTTCACACAAACAAAATGATCATAAAACAACCAACAATATCTCTAATGTAGCTAATGGAAATTAACAAACTTTTCTTCAAAGTCACTAATCACTAATAAAACTGAAAAGCTCTAATTCACATTAACTAATGAAAAGCAAAAGAGATTTTTTTCTTTTTTAAGTTGATGGCAAGATGCACTAAACAAAGTTTGAGAAACGATGATAAAAGAGTAAAAACAAGCAAATTTCACTCAATGCAAGAACAATCAAATCCCTAAATCACAAAGCAGTCCTTCAAAACCGAGAAAAGTCCCAAAGACAGAAATGAGCCATGTAATCTAGGCCCAAAGCGAAACAAAGCGGAGTTCAAGTGAAAAAGAGGTAAGTCACTCAAACAATGCAATGAAACGATTAAAAAACACTAAACGAGTGCAAGGGAGCAATCTGAAAGTCGACTGGACCAATAGAAGACCAAAAACTCCTAAGGAAGGCTCAACACACAAAGCCATTAGATGCCCTAGGGCTAAAACGTGAAATCGATAGAGAATGGCAAACACCCAAAGGGTAAAGTTTAAAACCAGTCAAACAAGACTCCAACACACTCAAGCAGTCGAGAAAATGTACCCAGAACAAAGACCAAGCTTAGAATGCTTAAAACCAAGCAAACTTTAAAAATTCCCAGGCCTGGCGCGACTATCAGGCTAGAACAAGGATTGGCACGGGTTGTATATTGACAATTAGCGCCAATTGCGTGACTATAACGCTAAAAATGTGAGCCAGTCAAGTTTTCTATGCCAAAATAAAAAATAAGCAATCCAAGACCAGGCCAATGATAACCAGGTAAACCAAGAAGCAAGGAACAGCAAAAGAATTCAACCTAGAAGGTTGACCAAGCAGGTAAAAGTCAAGAAACAACCAAAAAGGCAAGACAAGCTCCCCAGCAAAGTCACAAAATTGTTGAGGAGGTAAATCCCCTTTGCAGACAAAGGCAATCCCTACTAGCCCAGACTGGGTCTAGCAACAATCATCAAACGCTATTGTTGTGGAGGTAAATCCCCTCTGCGGACAGAGGCAATCCCTACTAGCCCAGATTGGGTCTAGCAACAATCATACAACCTACCACGCAAGTTCCTAATTGCAAATTAAAGACCAATGATGAGGACCTACCTGGATTCCAACGCTAGTGCTTGTAGAAGAGTTGACGATCTCCGTGAATGGACACCTACACATACAAAGAATAACACAAACACAAGCATAAAATCCAATAGATGCAACTATATATCAGTTAGAAAGGATATAACTCATCATCATTACAAAGAACAATAAGAGTGGAACCATAATAAAAGTCGTCTATTATTGATAAACAAAGAAGAATACAACCATAGTTCTGACGTCAAATCCTCCTTTGGCTGGGTGATCAGCAGCACATGTCTTGCAAAGCTTGTTGGGAATGAGAACAAGCCTCTCTCTCCTTGGTCATTAGACAAGAATCTCCTTACTTAGATTTGGCCTTATGGGAATGAAGAAGGCTCTTGCAGCATGAACTTGACAATTCTCAATCTTTGGAACTCTGGAACTAGCTTGCCTAAGGAAAAAGGACAAGCTTTTATAGATAGAGCAGGAGGAGTTAGGATCATCCACAATATTCATGGGATTGGCTTTATCACTAAGAAGCTTCCATGAGAGGTGGCAAACCACTTCCCCTCTATGGAGATTCGAAGCCAAACCAAACCAACTCAAGATAGATTCAGTTCAGGAGTGGGTTAGGATGAATCTTCATCTGTTGGTTTGTTAAAAACACTACCCATTTTGGCTGGCGCGAGTGCGACTCTATGACAGAGCGCCAGCTGGCACGCCCTCTTTAGAGGATTTCCCCCCTTGGCACGAGTGTTGCACAGTGAAACCGCACCAATGGAAAAAGAGTTGTTTTTATGGGTTTTTTGCAGGAGATGTCTTCAGGGAAAATGAAGTTCATACTCAGGGGAATATAATGCAAGTGTTTCCAAGTCATGTCACTTCTCACAGGTCCCAGAATGAGTCCTCCAAGATGTGGGAGAAGGGGTAACAGGGACGGTGACAAATTGTTGTGTAACAGCTATAGCGCAAGTTCCTAATTGCAAATTAACAGATCAATGATGAAGTCCTACCTAGACTCCAACGCTAGTGTTTGTAGAAGAGGTGGTGCTCCTGTTCCTTTGCCCTGGCAGATCACAATCCCCACGATCTCCGTGAATGGACACCTGCACATACAAGAAATGACACAAACACAAGCATAAAATCCAGCATATGCAACTATATATCAGTCAGAAAGGATATAACTCATCATCATCACAAATAACAATAAGAGTGGAACCATAACCAATAGTCGTTCATTAATAATAATCAAATAAGAATACAACCAAAGTTCTGATGCTAGATTCTCCTTTGGCTGGGTAGTCAGTAGCACATGTCTTGCAAATCTTGTTAGGAATAGGGAGAAACCTCTCTCTCTTTGGTTATTGGACAATAATCTCCTTGCTTGGATTTGGCCTTATGGGAATTAAGAAGGCTCTTGCAGCATGAAGCTCTTGGAAACTTGACAATTCTGAATCTTTGGAACTAGCTTGCCAAGGAATAATGGACAAGCTTTTATAGATGGAGGAAGGGCAGTTGGGATCATCCACAAAAATCATGGGATTTGCCATATCATCAAGGAAGCTTCCATGAGAGGTGGCAAACCACTTTCTCTCTATGGAAATCCGTAGCCAAACCACCCAACTCAAGATAGATGCAGTCCAAGAATTTGTTAGGATGAAACTTCCACCATTTGTTTGTTAAAAAACACCACTGATTATGGTTGGTGCGAGTGCGACTCTATGACAGAGCACCAACTGGCACACCCTCTTTGGAGGATTTACCCTATTGGCGCGAGGGCTGCACTATGGGACCGCGCCAATGGAAAAAGGGTTATTTTTAGGGTTTTTTAGCAGGAGATGTCTTCATGGAAAATGAAGCTCATGTTCAAGGGAATGCAATGCAAGTGTTTGAAGGTCATGTCACTTCTCATAGGTCCCGGAATGAGTCCTCCAAGGTGCAGGAGAGGGGTAGCAGGGACGGTGACAAATTGTTGTGTAACACCCTTGCAATCATCTATATATAGATCCCTCATCCCAGAGATCCAGAGGCTGGAATTTTTCATCTTGTAAGGAAGTGTTGTTGGTTTCCTAGTGGAACATCATAGTGTTGGGTGATCTAAGCTTTTCATGAGGTGAAAAAGGGCTTTCATGCTAGGACGATGACGTTGGGTCAAATCAATGGGTTGTAATCCTCTCTTCTAATCTTTATATCAATAAAGCTACTCAAGTTTTCCTCCACATTCTTATATGTTTGATGATATATGCATTTGTGTGGTCAATATATATCTGGTCCTATATTGTTTATGATTGTAGATCTTTGTACTTTGAAGGTATTATGTTGCTTTGACTTTACAGGTACTCTTTGAAGCGGAGTAATCAAGGAAGGAGTGGCAAAGATCTATCAGAGGGGAGAAGGAACAAGCAAGGAACCAAGCAAAAGATTGAGGTTGATACTCTTTGCTCCTCTCCTATCTACTTATCACAAAGGAAAATGAAAGTAAATTTAGTTTTTTTGTTTCTAAGATAGCTACCCGTCTTAGTGGGACTAGCAGCTCTGCATGGACACTAGATTTCCTGATAACACCTATATAAGCAGGGCAGCAAATCACTCAATACCCAGGTAGTTTCGAACAAAAGACCAAGTTAAGTAGGTGGGATAGCCTCAAGGACAAGGATCTCAAACCTAAATGATGCATGCAACAAACCTTTACCAATATGGTGAAACTCCTTTGGAATGCGCATTTAACTCGACCACTGATACTATTGGTGTTTCCAACCATCGGCGGACAGTACTAAGCTCAAACAATAGGAACTTTGCGATACAATGGACCCGTCGGGAGTATATCACATAATGTATAACACATCACATCTGGGAACCCCATCACAATCACAATCAACACTTAAACCATCGGCGTATCATCCGCAAACCTGAGTTCTGCAATAACACGGACCCGCTGATATGATTAGTCACAATGTATAATAGATCGGGTTCAGATCCCTATCACAAATCACAATCGCTAGAGGTTGAGGTGACACCCCATACAAATTCTCCCATTGCGATCTACGATTGCAATTTTATCGCATCACAACCGGCCTTTTCCGGGGGTCGATTCTTGAACACTCATTCCTTCTCCGACCTGTGATATGTGATATCGCAATCACAATCGGGATCCTGTCGGGGCTGATTCTCCTTAAGTCGTTTCTTTCTCTTGCTCTGATATGCGATATGCGGGACCAATGGCAGCCTGCAACTTGGCCCTTCCCCATTTTATGAGAGTGGCTACCATGTCACTCCTCCTGCTACCTGGACAATTCAAACAATAAACTTTGACTTGATCTAACTTCATCGTATGAACTTGGATTCAAGTGTTGTTCTCACCATTAGGATCAGGATGACATTAGGATCAGGGTGACAGGCACTTCAATCCAATGCCAAGTATATTTAAATTCTGCCACTTTGATTTTTTGAGCCTTTTACCATGCCACTGGTACTTTTTTGAAGATCTACCTAGATCAATCCTCCCCACTAAGAGATTTTGGACCGCCAAAATTCTTTTCAGTCAATTGGCAAGTTAGGAAATTTCTCCCTCACTTTCTCTTTCTCCATCCATCGAGCTTTGCTTGGACGCATTCCTTTGAATCCAACACAAATTTACCCCACATCTCCCCATCATGAAGTTACCGTTTTCCAATTGAGTATGATATCTTTGGGAAACTTATACTCTGGTGAAAAATAATCCACTGTAGGGATCTGTGCAACCTCTTTAATATCCATAATCAATGGAGGTTCATAAAGCTTCTGGTTTTCAACATTTACCACTAAGTACATTTTCATATAAGCAGGAAAGTCAAGATGAAAAGCATTGTCTCCAATCTTTTCCAACATGGTGAAGGGATCATATCGAATGGGTGTCAATTTCTTCCCTTCTCCCTTCATTCTATCCTTGTTGATGTGTAGCCATACCTTTTCCCCAACTTGAAACTGATGATCAACTCGGTGCTTATCATGTCAAGCTTTATGCTGAGCTTGACTCTTCTCCAATTGCTCATGTACTGCCTGATAAATCACCTATATCCTTTGAATAAACTTATATTATTTGTCCCTAACATCTCATCCATTTCCATCCTCCTCTTCCCCAAAGACTATGTCCAAGGGATCTCTTCGTAGATAGCCAAAATATGTCTCAAATGGTGAGATTTGTGTAGATTAATGTGTTGCTCGATTGTATGCATGTTGCACATAAGGAAGTTGTTCATCCCCCGATTCGGTTGACGACCTCTATCTTCCCATCAATCTATGGATGAAATTTCGTACTTCTTTTTATCTTAGTGGCCATCATTCTCCACAAGCTAGTCCAGAAATACCCAAAATGGACCCAAACATGTTGAAAGAAAATATAAGCAGTCTGCTCAACAGTGACCTACTTTTTACAAGGCATTACAATAGACATTTTACTAAAATGATCCAAAATGACATACAAATAGTCATGAACTTTCCTAGACATAGGAAAACCTCCTACAAAATCCATGGACACACTTTCCCATGGTCAACTCAGAATAGGGAGTGGTATGTAGAGCCCAAGTTTTCTATTAGATGGCTTTTAAACAGAACACAACACATAGCCCTTTATAAAGCAAGTCACAATGTTTTTCATATGAGGCCAAAAGAAAAACCTCTATAGATCACATAAAGTTTTTTCAATTCCAGAATGACTAGATACTAGAGAGGTATGAGCTTCTCGGATTATATGAATCCTTTCATAAATGGGTATGCATAGTTTTCCAAGGTGGTACAATAGATTTCTCTGCAAGTAATAATTGTCCACCTGTGATGCATGAGTCAGTTTTGCATAAATCCCTTTAAAATCATCATTGTTAGCATATTGTTCAGCATAAATTTCTAACGATAAAGAAACATTTTTCAAAACTAAAGATGCAAAAATAGGAGGGCAAGAAATCATATCTGCTACGTTGTTTCTAGCGCCCTTTTTGTATTTTATTACCAAATAAAATTGTTGGACAAATCCCATCCATATGAAATGATAGGATTGTTGAATATTGGTCTGTGACTAAAGGTGCTACAAGGGTTGATGATCCATATGGATGATGTTCTCCTTGCCAATCAGGTAGTGTTTTCATTTTTTACACTCTGGACCAAGGTGTATAACTCCATGTCATATGTGGGATAATTCACAACAGTCTCGGAGAAAGTCTCTGAATGGTAACATACATGCTTTCTTTTTTGCATCAATACAATGCCCATGGCATATCCATTGGCATCTGTTTCAATCTCTAAAGGTTGTTGAAGGTATGGTAAGGCTAGCACTGGTGTTGCGTTGATCTTCTCTTTCAACGTGTCAAAATATTTTTGCTTCTTTCCTTCCCACTGAAAGGCCTGAATCACACCGATCAATGCATGCAAGGGGGTTGCAATAATAGGGAAGTTTGAAATGAAGCTTCTCCAATATTGTACCGCGCCAAGAAACTTTGAACCTTTATAAAATTTGTGGGATCAGGCCAATTCATAATTGCATCCACTTTAGAGGGATCTATCCTCAATTTCCCATTACCGACTATGTGGCCTAAATAAACTAGAGAGGTCTTCCCAAAATCACACTTTAACAATTTTACATACATTTTTTCTCGTTTTAGAACATTAAGAACTTTCTTCACATGAAATACATGTTCATCCCATGTCCTACCATACACAACAATATCATCCATATATACAAGCACAAAATTATCAAGAAAAGGCGTAAATAGCTCATTCATTACCCTCATAAACATGGTTGGAGCATTGCATAGTCTGAATGTCATCACCATCCATTCGAACAACCCTTGTTTGGTTTTGAATGCAGTCTTCCAAATGTCCTTCTCTACAATTCTAACCTAGTGATATCCACTTCGCAAATCTAGTTTTGTAAAATAAACAACATTTTTCAACTGATCAAACAATTAATCAATGTGAGGGAGAGGATATCGATTATTCACTGTAATTTTATTTAGCACCCTGTAATCCATGCACATTCTCCATGTGACATCTTTCTTTGGTACCAACATGATCAGTGAGCCACAAGGAGAAGAACTCGGTCTGATAACTCCCTAATTTAATAGTTCCTGCACCTGTTTCTTGATCTCCTCCATCTCGATAGAAGCCATCTTGTACATGCCAACATTCAGTAAAGGAGCATCTTGTTGTAAATATATCTCCTGTTGGATTTACAATTTTGGGGGCAATCCTCTCGGCTCCTGAAACAATCCATCATATTCACAAATAATTTCAAACAATTATTTCTTACGATCAGGATCACAACCTTTGAAAGTGTCAGTCATGTCAGCCTCTTTTGCTCTCACTGCCATGAGCATGCACCCTTTACCAGAATTAACCAGTCATTTAATATGTCCTACACTAACAAGGCTAGCACTAACTTTTGTATGATGAGCTTTGACTACATACTCTACCCCATCCTTTGTAAGGTGGTATTTGTTTTCATGCCGAAATAAAGATGCCTTTTTGTCATATAGATATGGGCTTCCCAAGATCTAACTCTACCTCATCAACTAATTTGGAAGCAATAACAAATATGTCCCTACACTTCTTGGTTGCCTTCAATTTTTCGTTATCGCTTACCCAACCAAGTGGGTATGGACTCGAATGAGGCTTAGCTTCAAGGCCTAACATTTTCACTAAGGACTTTGAGATTAAGTTTTCTTGGGAACCTAAATCAAACAGAGTTTCCACCTTCATATGTTTTATAACAACTCTAATTTAGAATAACTTAATTCTCTTTCACTCATTACTTACATGCTCATTCAAATAACTAGTACTTGTGATCAAATCAAAACTATCATTAATAGAAAGAGTACCTTTTGTGCCCACATCTGTGATCAATGTCTCATTCCTTCAATCTGATCCAAGGTCCTACGTTTTTGCCACTGTCTTCTACTTCCCTTTTCCACTGAATCTCTTCGGTGTCAACTCCGGATGCAGCTTCTAGTAGTGGTCCTCATCATGACCATATTTCTTGCAATAAGTGCAAGACAGTGTTTCTCCTCCCCTTTCTTGGTTGTGACAGTCGTCTTATCCTTCCCTTTTCCTTCCTTTTGGAATTTTCAGTGCTGAGGTTTGAATGGTGTTTTCTTAGTTTGATCATCTCTATCAATCTTACCTCAGATTTCAAGATGAATAGCCTTTACACTTTCTGCATCAATGGTAGTAGGCTCAAACATTAATAGTGAGTGTTTGTGTAACTATGTAGCACACCTACGTACTTAGTTATAGTCTCGTGCAAATCTAATGAGATGCCCAGATTAAAAGCTTGTTTCCAAAATTCCTCAGTGAAGCTTTGCACATTCTAGCCATTACCTTGCCTTAGATATTTCCATTCCATAAGTGCCTTTTTTTTATAACCCAAAGGGTAAAATTGATCTTTCAATGCATAAATAAAACTAGACCAAGAGGGCAGAAGGTTACCTGAATTTGTGTTTCCATTTTGCAACTTTATCTCCCACCAAACGAGAGCAGTGTCGCTCAGCCAAAGAGATTCTAACTAGACTTTCACCTTATCTTCTTTGATTTGTTGGATTTGGAAGTAAACCTCTATCTGTCTTATAGAGCTATTAAGTTTTTCTACACTACACTCTCCATTGTTCATGGGTATGTCAAACTTTATGTCTAACTTGAAGAAAGGTTTCTTAGATGTCTGCTTGGAATTTCAATGAGAGTGATGAGAACTATCACTTGAAGAAGGAGAGGGAGGAGTTTCTTCTCCACCACCTTCATGATTTTTTGATCTATTATCATCGACACCTTCCCTCTCATGCTCAAGTGCCTTCTCATACTCATAAAATAGCTTGTCCACTTTCTCTGCCATATTGTAGAATACCTTACGAAAATTATGTTCCTCTTCCCAACGAGCTTCTTCATTGGCCATGTTTCTTCTTCATTGTGCATGTCCTACTTTAGGATCAAAGGACTTAAGAGTTCCTTCTCCTTTTTGTAGCTTGTTCCAGGTTTGCATAAACTCTTATAATTATCTTCTACAAACATCTGCTCTGATACCAAACTTGATCCAAAATATTTTACTTACAGATGCATCGGAATTACATATAACAAAGCTAATTAATCAGGGAACCTAAAAGCACATAAACAATGCAAAAATAACCAAAATAACATGAAAAGCATGACACAATGATTTTATTATGGAGTTCATCCAATTTGGACTATGTCGTGGGCCCTGCTCAATAGTGGGGAGGCCTTCATTCATTAAGTGGCATAAAACAAGATAAAAGTACAAGAAACATTCTTTACAATCCTTATACCTCCAATCTGGAATATGGATGAAGAATGGATAGCCTAGCTTTATAAATAGACAATACCACTGAACTCCTGGTGAAAAATCGTGGGAAAATGCCTATCCAAACACCCAATTTGGATAATCAGGTCTTCTACAACTTCTCGAAACCTCTCTGTTGCTCAAGATGAGGTTTCAACCTACTTCCAGGTCAGGGTCTGTTGTGTGCAATGCTTCTAAACTATTCTGTTGATCCCATCTACCTTCTTCTGACACAAAATGGCCTTTTATATAAGCAGGGCGACAAATCCCTCAATACTCGAGCAGTTCCGAACAACAAACCATGTTAAACAGGCAGGATAGTCTCAAGGCCAAGGATCTCAGGCCTAAATGATGCATGCAACTGACTTTTACCAATATGGTGAAACTCCTTTGGAATGTGTATTTGACTCAATGGCTAATACCATCAGTGTTTCCAACCATCGACGGATAGTTCCAAGACCAAACAATAGGCACTTTGCAATACGATGGAACCGTCAAGAGTATAACACATCGCATCTGAGAAACCCATCACAATCATAATCGGTGCTTAACCATCGGTGTATCGTCCACAAACCTACATTCTGTGATAACATGGACCCATTGGGATAATTAGTCACAATGTATAATACATCACATCCGGAGCCCTATCACAAATCACAATTGGTGGAGGACCAGGGTGATACCCCATACAACTGTACCCACTGTGATATGTGATTGTGATTTTATCACATCGCAGTCGGGCTTCACTAGGGGCCGATTCTTGAATACTCGTTCCTACTTCGACCTGCGATATGCGATATCGAAATCGCAACAGAGATCATGTGGGGCCGATTCTCCTTAAACGGCTTCTTCCTCTTACTCTGATATGCGATATGTGGGACCAATGGCAACCTGCCACTTGGCACTTCCCCATTCGTTGAGAGTTTTTTTCCACATCACTCCTCCTACCACTTGGACAAGTCAAACATAAACTTTGACTTTATCTAACTTCTTCATATGAACAGGTATTCAAATGTCATTGTCACCGTTGGGGTCGAGATGGCAGACACTTCGATATGATGCTAATTTTATCCAAATTCTGCCAATTTGAGTTTCTGATCCTTTTACCATGCCACTAGTACTTTTCTGAAGATCCACCTAGATTAACAGGAGACACCAGGTTTGGTCAAAGACCAAGGAAAAACCCCACAAGGGGGAAACCCTTTGAAATTCTTCTTCTATTATATTTTCATAAAATTTTCAGCAGAGAATACAATGATCCCAATCTAATATCATCAACAAAAAACCAATAGCATTCAGAAATAGGTTTCCAACATCATAATATATCATGGACAACTTTTCATGTCTGCAATCAACTCCAGTCAACTTCAGTTAACAATCAATTTCAGTCAAACTTCCTAGTCACATGCATGAGGAGTTGTGAAAGTGACTAGAGGCTTCCAATCACACCCTTGATGTCTACAAGCCAGCAACTATGGTTGAATTTTCCCTATTACATACCTGCGACTATAATCGAAAAACACTAAAACATATGTGAGACTCAAACCCTGTAATTTCATACTTTTGCAAACTTCTGTTGTCATCCTTGCCTCAAACCTATGTAATCCAATCAAAGAATAAGAGAAGAAGAAGATGCTTCATGATGATCAAATGAGCTTGAGGTCACTTGTATTTATAGGCTTCCCAGGGTTTCCAATTTTCTTTAGGGACGACCTTGCCCAAATGTGAATATGTGGGATTTTCTTCATAAGTACACTTTCCGTTGTCTTATTTGGGTGATCTTGTAACACCCCCTCTCAGGTCTACCCAAAGTAACCATTCCAACCAGGTTTAACATGAGAAGAGAGGATACTATGATCTAATTTGACCTTATATGTCACCTTAAGGAAGTTGAATCGACAAAACATCACATACAGTCATCCAACATCATCAAGTCAGCGACTCAAACAACTTGTCAATGGGTTTCATTGCTATTATGCAACTCTTATGCCTTAGTCACTCTCATTATATGGGAAAGGGAGTGACCATCAACCTAAGGTTTCTCTCACAGGCCTGCTTGCTAGCGAATGTGGTCCATAATTTCCAGTTTTGTGCCAATGACCCTAAGATTTGAGCCACTTTTCTAGGCCAGCATCCTGGTCTCTACCTAGAACTTGTTGTAACTTTTAGAAATCATTAAAAACATGATAACCATGATGATCAAACAAAATCACCCTCAGGACTAGGCTTGAGCAACCCCATCTGGGACTGACATTCTGTTAAACACTTGGCATCAATGCAACCTACAAGTCTAGGATACAAGACAAAGCATAAATGATTGAAACAACCTATGAAACATAACCAAAATAATCACCTCCTTCTCCATGGAACTACTACATCATCACTTAGGTATTGCATCCATTCATTGAACAATTACAAGTAGATATATGAAATAACCATGACATGAACCAATCATTCAACCATGCTTATAACCAGCATAAAATCATATAAATATCAGAGATCTAACAACCATTAAATCCACATATAAGTGAATGCAAAAGTAAGAGAACTTAAATTTTATTAATCATAGGAAAATATGACTAGGTTCAAGACTTCCATGTACCACCCAACCATAGACATGGATGAACCAAATCTTACTTTTAGCCATCCACCCTCGTCCCTTATTCCAAACATGAATTTGGGATCTCATAGAACAACCAATCCAAGAACAATCAAGGGAATCCAGAGGTTAAACCATCTCCGCCCTCATCCAACTATGATCACTCCAAAACTAGTGCTCTGATCACAACTAAACATAACTTGGAATGCCATCCAGAATCCATCACTATCTTTGAGGAATTTTCCATCTCCTTGTCTCTTAGGATTTACCGCAATCCAAACCTAGATCACTAAGCCCTAAACCAAGACTTCTCCCTCAGACTTTACCGTGTATTCTGCTAAACTTGGTCAAGTTATTCCTAAGCCTTTTGGAATGAACCTTAATACCACCTCTGCCCCATATTTTGAAATCCATTTAGCAATTCTAAAGTTCTAAAACCGAAATAAACATCCCAACATACTACGGCATCCAGAAAAAGATAGGCTAGATTGAAAACCATTGTCATAACCTGGAAACAACCATGCCACCGACAACAAGAGAACCATACACTAGCATGCAAATCCATGCATGTCCAATTAGCTAGGAAATCACACATGCAAAAGGGTACCTGCAAGTATTCTTGTTGAGGTTGCTTGATCTTGCTTTCCTTTCCTTATTCCTTGCTTTATTTTCCTTTCCTTTCCTTTGCACCAAACTAGAGTGCTCCAAGAAAAATCTAAGTGACCAAGAGAGTGAGAAAGAGAGGGAATAATAAGAGAGTTCCAAACATGAACCTGACAAAAGCCATCAACTAATCCTCATAATCCTTTTCATGCATGAGGCCTCTAATTTCTTCATTTTCCTTTATTTTCATAAATAAATGTGCTAAAAATTCATTTTTTCCTTTTAATGCCTTTGCGTTATCCTTTGCCAATTTTCCTTAGCCAAAACACACATCCATTCATGCCCACTACAACATATTTTCCCAACATTCAACTTAGAATAAGTGTCCCTTAACTGTGGTCTTATTTTTCCTTTATTAGCTTGTATTACATGAACTTTTCACCAAGGCTGTTATAGATCGTTAGGTTGATTTTGGTTCTCTCGAAAAGAAGAATTCAATGAAATCATCATCTCCATCAAATGAGCTATCCAAAATGGAATTTTACCATAGTTTCATATTTTAATTGTTCTTACCTTCTGTCTTTAATACCCAACCTTCAGAGATACAACCAACACTCTCTTTGACAGCCTCCCTAGTAACAACGCCAAAATGTTGAGACAATTAATTGTTCTTAAAGTACCAACTAACTATTGCACATTAGATTGTCAATCCAAGGTCTTGTCTTTCTATTTCAAGGTTATCTAAATAGCTTATGCAAGAGGAATGTTGGTATGACTAATCACTATTATCCTAATGGGAAACGAAATTGCAATGATAAATGAATTAACCCATAACACGATTAAGAACATTGCTTCTAACTAAACCAAACCATTCAAAGCATCAAATCCTAAATACTTTCTATAGGAAATAAAAAAGGAAAACTATCAAACGTTGAGTTGTTACATAAGGAACATCAACTATAAAACAAGAGAACAACACTGCAAAATTATATTATCGAAAGGAATTTAAGCAATGCAAAATAATGATCATATGATAATCTACAAGAAACAACTATAAAGTAACACCAATACTAAATGAATTAGCTAAAGTAAATCCACTCTGCAACAAACAACTATAATTTCTATTTAAAACAAAACATGTGATTTGAAAATTACTTAACTAATAGGAAATTGAAAATTGAAAACGTTTAAGAAAATAAATAACCAAAGGGAAAGAACAAAATGCGGGTTTAATGAACAGATGAAGGTAATGTTTCTTCCAGGATTAGGCCCAAATCACCATAATCCCACTGCCTTGTAAATGAAATTAGCACAGAAAATTAACTCTAGATGATAAAAGCTTTTATTGAATTACAGAGGATCGATTACAATTAATGTCTTCTCAAGTTCACAACTTATGTCAAAAATATCATAGTTGGACAACCTCTCTTGAGGCTCAATTCCTAGTCTTCATACTATGACTATAGAAGAATAGTAAATCTATATTTGATAAAGAGAAATCCTGAGAATCTAATGACTCTCAGGATGCTCATTTTAAGTTACAAGAAATCTTAATATTTTTGGATGACCAAGTTAGAAGCTTGTCATTAACTGATTTGCTCCAAACAAGGATCAATGGCATCAAGTTATTTGATCTTCCATGATCAATCCAAGGAAAAGCATTAGGTGTTAGCTCATCGATAGATTATTATTCAAAATAAGGATCTAACCATGAGTAAATAATGCTTTTATGATCGAATCAGTTTATAGACATAATAAAATAATATAAATAATTTAAATACTTAAGAAAATAATATAATAACTAAGAAATAAGCCAACTTTATACTCAAACAAACCAAAATTTCACCAGGAGTTTGATGGCATGATCAGATTCCGAATATGAGCAGAAGACCTTTAGTCAACATGCAGAGAGGAATATTTGTGGAATCATGAGGAATATAAAAGATTCCCTAAGAACCTATTTTTGATAGTTTCATAACCATGTTGACTTATACTCAAACTACTCAATCTTTCACAAGGAACGTAGTGGTGAACTCAAAAATGTCATCTGAGAAGAAGAATTCTAGTCAACCAGCGAGAAGGAATATTTGGGGAATATTGAGATTCCCAAGGGTCCATATTTTTATTTTGTTAGAAATGGTTCAATTTTACAGTAATTTGACATGATTTCATGCCACAAATTTAATGGTGAAATCAATTTCTTCAGAAGAGTTGTGCTTTTCAGGCCATCCCTAAAAGTGGAGGTATATGATGCAGTGGTGCCATGTCTTTCTTTTGATTTGTAGAGATGATTATTTTGATGTTGAGATTCTTGTTTACCATACTTTTGGAGGATACTTGTATACTACTTCATGTGAGAATCTTGAATCTTTTCATGCTAAAGGAGGGCGCATATGAGTGAGAGTTCCTATAAGAGAACGTCTCGTGGAGAGACGTGCCACTCTAGTTGAGGGAGTTTATCCTTGTAATAACAAATAATATACCATGTACATCATCATCATCTTGTAGCATTCAATGAAGCAGCCACCCCACTCTTGACATCGAGCCCAGAGACGTAACCGACACTGGGTGACCTTCATTATCAACTTGTGTGTGTTCTTTGATTTGATGGTTGTCATTACGTTTCCTCTTATTTAAAAGTATGCTTGTGTGGTTTTTCATACACATGAAATTATGCTAACATCACAGAAGTAAAAGATATGAGTTAATTCCGATATTTGGGAGAATTTGGATCAATACATAAATAACTCACCTGTGTAAACGAATGAATGATGTTATAATGGATCCATGAATGGGTTTGTAATAAATGCTCATCAATTGACTAACATTGCATCTCCATCAATAGATTAAGTCTTAAAAATTTGTACAAGCTTACATTGTTCATATGCAAAATAATAATTGAGACTTGTGGGGAACTCTATTAAGCTTGAAAAACTCGAAATTTTAATAGAATCTCTAAAACTAGTTTAGTCTTGAATAAATGAATTATGTGTGCAAATTTGTGAACCCATTGGTTAGAGAAGAGATGGGGAGAAAATTGAAATTATAAGAAAACTTGTTTCATAATATCTTAGTATTTGACCAACAAGGAACAACCCATCCATTTTATAAAGCTAATTTGAGATCCCTCATCCAACCTGGCATCAAATTCCCTAAAATAATAATGCAAAATTGCATGCAAATAAAATCAATAAAAAGGGCAAAGGAATGAGAAAGCCTTATCGTAGAGAAGGGTGATGCAATAAAATTCATTGGTGTTATGGATGCTCGCTAGAAATGAAGCAATGCTTGTGTTCTCTGAGTGACTCTATTGGGGCTATGGATGCTAACTAGCATTTAAGCAACACCGAAGACTCGTATTATTTCTAAGAACTTTAAACTCGATTTCATAATATCTCCATTTCCCATCAAGACTTTTGGTGTATGACCTTTGTTAAAATTGGTGTATTATATTCCAAGACCAAATTAAGTAACAGAGATATGAAATATCTCTAATCATATTCAAATTGTTGCATAAGCGGTACCCATAGAGTCAAATAAATACTTCCTAAAATAGGTTAATCTCTATCATAACTAAAGGTTGAACCAAAGATGTTGAGGTTTTGCCAGTGGTTCAAAAATAATTGTAGTAGCTCAATGACCCTAAATTTTTTCTCACGAGAGGCAAATTTAGGGTGCCCGCATTAAAAAATCCAAGACATCTATGTAACCTAGACCCCAGGACCATTCTTCATACCCTTGAACTAAAATGTATGAGGAGGTTATAATTCGGAAGATTCATGAAATTTGAAGAGCTCATTGCACCCTTACATTACATCGCATTGTATATTTTTAGCATGTGACAACATGATATCACAATCGTTCATTGCAAATCATTTTTCTATGTTGCAATTAATGTGCATTTAATTTGCACCCTGTTGCCCTAGATTACACTACAGCACATGGATTTGTAACATCTGCGTCATGTTTTAGGTCACTATTTTTCATTTCCCTTCTCTCATTTTTTTTGTCAGTAGCTTGTAGGCATTACCCTATTTTCATATAACCATTCACTTACCCAACCTTTTTCCTTCCACCTTTTTCACATATATACAAGGTTGAACCATTAGAGGCTCCAACATTTGGCTAATTTTCAATCCCCTTTTTCCTTCACACAGTGATTTCTCATCACAATTTTGTATTACTTTCTTTTGCAATGCACATCAAATAATGCATCTCTTTTCTCATTGCATCACAAATTTATTTAACAGCTTAGATTTAAGTCTTGCACTATGGTGCAAATTTTTTGCACGTCATATAATGGAATTGTGTTATGTCATGCAAATCCATGTCACAACCCATCCCCATGCCACATCATAATTTTTTTTAACAATCTAAATTTTAGTATGAGATGCACCACATAGCAATTTCGTTCAAGGGTGCATTACCAAGTTGTGTTGCGACACAATTTTGTTAGACAACATAGCCTTTCACCTTGCGCCACAGCACATATCCCAATCTCATAATGTAATGTCATTTTCACTATGAACTAGGCCACTTTTAGCTTTATAACTTATTTATTCTAATGAATATCTTTAATCTCCTAGGTTTAGAGAATATGTAGTATTTAAGTATATCATAATCTGAAGATATGGCTCCTCCCAATGGAAGACAAAAAAATACCCTATGGACGAAGAATCTAAGGAAAGTTCCATAACATCAGGGCCCACTTATGCTAATAAAAAATGTTATATCAATAGGTGTATTTCCTTGGAATAGTTAAATATTTATCATTTAATCACAAGGGAAGAATATCCTAATGGAGAGGAAGCCATCAAGGTGTATCAAAATGTCAGAAAAAAAATAAATAAATAAATAAATAAATAAAAAATAAAAAATAAATAAAAAAAAACATGGTTGCATAAATTAACCTCTCATCCATTAGTGTTTCCATGTATTGAAACTATAGAGTGGTTAGTTGATCCAAATTGGATCCTTAAACTCTCTTAAAGTTACCCAAACTCTATAACAAAACTCATGTCGAAGTTCAAAGTCTTGTGGATATCGAGCTTATAGAAAATAACCTCTCAACAATGGCAATTTGTGGTCAACACGGAACAACAAGGACCCTCAGTCAAAGCGCGCAAACCGTTGGCCCATGGTGACTGCAGACTAGCACGAATTGGCAATTGGGAATCCAAACCCAAAAACAAAGGCAGTTTCTGATACGCAATTAGCGCTAATCGCATATTGCAGGGCATCCCCCTCAGTGAAGGAAAGCCCCAAGCGCTCGATCACGAGGAAAAGGCATAAAACCATACAGGAATCGCCGATTCTTTCAGAAGGTAGGTCCTACACAAAAACCAGCAGGATATCGCAAGCACTTCAGACGGTAAGTGGGTTCGACTGAGTCCTGCATGATTCCATACACTGGGTGACACATGTCCAGCGGATGAGAGAGAAAATTGCTCACATCGCGCGAGTAAAGGTCACACAACTTATCCGAGTGATATGGACAGAGACCCTAGGATTCGGAGGCTCCAAATCAATGGTAGAGATGCAATTGATGGATGACCAAATTTGACAAAGTCATAAAGTAGATTGTGTGGGATTTTGAAGTCCGACATGGACGATGAGTTGGCAGAGATTCGTATTTCAAGGGCATTCTTGGAGTAAACAGAAATAACGGTTGTTTCAAATGATCGAGTGTTTCCGGTGAACTTGACACTTATCCATTATGGAATAGGTGGCCACTTACCTATGAGGTGTGATACAGTGACTGTAATAGCCGAAGAAGGGATTCGAATGGACAGAGGTAGGGAACGAGAGAGCTGAAATTGGAAACTAACAGTCAGGAAGCAGACGGCTTAAAGCCATAGATTAACAGAGATAGAGGGGAGAGAGGAAGAGAGGAGAGTGAACAGTGAAAAATAGTTGAATGTGTAGAGAGTCTTTGGAGTCACTCGGAGGTCGAGTGAAAAGCCAAAGAGCTCAATTTCCAGCAGGATATTGTCGTTGGAGTTGCTTGGAAGTTGAGCGACTCACAGAGGCATGCAAAGGCCAAGAGAAAGAGATTAGAGAGCCAGAGAAGAGAGCCACGAGCCACAGCCAGAACCAAGAGCCAGCGAGCACCAGAAGCAAGAGGTGAGAGCCAAAACCAGAGCCCCAGCCAAAGAGCCAGAGCTAGAGTCAGAGCCAAGAGCTAGAGCAAGAGCTAGAGCCAGAGCCGAGAGCCAGAGCTAGAAAGTTGAAGAGCTCCAAGATCCAAGGGATAAGATGGTTTTCTGAGCCCAATTTTCATGTGTAAAACATTGGATTTGAGTGTGGAACTTGTAAAAGAATTGTTGCCATAATCCCAGGGAGAATAGTCGAGTTGACTAGAGCTCAAGGAGACGTAACCCAAGCATTTTGGGTGAACTCCGTATTAAATTGTTGTCTTATGTGTTTTCTTATTGCTGCATTTTTCTATTATAATATGTATTCACATATCAGCATGAACAACCAAATTTTAAAAGCATATAAACAATTAAAAACACATGCCAGCATACACCTTATTTTCAAGCACTTCTTAATTTTACATTGGTTAATCATTAAGACTTGGGAAAATTTAAAGCTTGGAAGTGGGAGAGGTTCTTGTAAGTTAGACAGGAATCCTAAGAGCCCCATTTTCAGATCAGGTGGTATCAGAGCTTAAGATTGATTAATCCCACCTTCAAAGAAAGTTTTATCAGAGTGCTTGATTGACAGGGCAAAGATTGCTTGCCTGAAAAGTTTTTGGACAGTCAAGGATTGATTGGCTCATTGATTGTATTCTTGGTTGTAGACTGACTATTGTTTGATTTTGCAGAGGTGAAGGGAAAGCTATTGATAGCTCAGTCCGGGAAGGACAAGAAGGAAGAAGGGATTAAGGCATTCTTCTATCCCAAAGGACCTCAGGGAAATCCTTGAAGCACAAAAGGTTGTTGTAAGAGGTTACTGAATAAGCTCTTTAATAATCTTGTTTGAAGTTCTTTTGTTCATTTGCATAATGATGACTTATACAAGTGAATCCTTGAATTATTCTTTATTCACAAGTTCCTTTGATGGAGACATGAAGCAAGACTTGTTCATCATGATGAAAAAGGTAAGAGAAATGTATGAAGATGGAAGGAAGAGTAGCATACTTAGAGAGAAGTTGAATTCCATGGAGGAAGAGAAGCAAATTCTTTCTGGCAAATTGCAGGAAATGGAGAGGCAACTTCATATTGCAAATATGAACCTAAAAATGATGCATGAGTTGGAGTCACAACTCTTTGTTGCCAAAGAGGCCTTGGTCAAGTATCAGCATGAAGAAGAGGTAAACCATTCCAGTTTGTCTTCAAATTCTTCTAAGAATGCTTATATTGGTTCTTTTGGAAAACATACTAGAGGCATAGGTTCCAAGCTAATGTCCAAGATGGGCTATGAAGGAAAAGGATTGGGAAATAATGCAAAAGGTATTGTTGAGCCAATAATGGTTGACGAAAGGCCTAAGTATTTGGGTCTCAGTTGGGACAGTCTTATGGAGAGAGTTCCAAAGCTTCCATGAAGGCCATTGAAATAGTTCCAAAAAGGAGTTTCACTGTAGGTCCTCTACCTCAGAGGTGTGAGGATTGTATTCAGGAGGAATGAAATAGCTCGAAACATCATCCGCAGGATGCAAGTGTTCAGAAGCACACACTTGAACCAAAGTGTTGTGGAAACTCTTATAGCCTTGAAGAAAGTGATGGTGTTCCAAAGGAAGCCACTTCTTCATTTGCTTCACCTACTCCTGAAGGCAATAAATGTGAAAAAAGCAAGTATAAATTTGGTTCTAAACACATTCCTTTTGATTTTGTAAAGCATGGAAAAATAATTGCATGTTCCTTTTTTGGTTTGGATAACCATTATGTTTCTAGATGTTGGAATAGGATGACCACATACAGGAAGCTTTTGAAGGAAAAGAAGCAAGTAACCAAAGGTCCATAGGACAAGGTAAATCATGTTGTCAAAAGGATGCACATGTGTTGCACTTACTGCCATAAGCAAGGGCATCTTGATGAAAGGTGTTGGACTTTGAATCCAACATTGCTTCCACCAAAGCTGAAGGAGAAGGTGGAAAAGGAAAATGCAGGGATGGAAATAAAGATTCCATGATTGATGTGTTTCAGGATGATTCACATCTTGATGTTGATGTGCAAACCAAGGAGGGACCTTTGAAATGGATTGGTAAGAAATGGTTAGAATTCTTATCCAATCAAGATTGCATGTCCTTCGATGCATCTGTTTCCATTTCTTTGTGGAATAAATGCAAGTTGCAGGAACTTACCAAAATGCTAAATGGAAAGATGTTGAGTAGGAAACTCACTTTATTGCTGCAACAATATGTTCATTTCAGCTTCGAAAGTACAGTGTACTTAAGCGAAAGTTGGTAGATGGAATGCATGCATGAGCATGAGATGCATGTAATTTTGGCTTGGGAGAAGTTAACTTGGTCTCCAAAATGGAGATAATGATGAAGTGTTTCATCTTTTGGAAAAGATTCCTAAAGGTCTTTTTCTACATGCTTGACCTGAAGGGTCATTTGTTTTAAAGGCATGTTTTATTGGCTTGTTATCTAGTCAAGCATTTGTATGCAGATATAAGACAAGGAAGGGTTCACAAGATGTGAAATATGTTTCTTTGTTGAAGCAGGAGCTAGTCCATCCAGTTGTTGTCTGTATACCTGTTGTTTTTAACAGTTGTTGTTGGTAGCTTTTCAAATAGGTACAAATGAAAGTTTTGTGGAGTAGATGTACTTCACATTCATTTGAGCCACCTTGGATCAAGGATCAACGTAAAGAAGTTAAACTTACCTTCTGTAAACTTCACAGCAGAAGTTCTACATGAATTCAAGGAGGAAAACAGTTCTTCCCAAGATTACCAACCCATCCAAGAAGGGAAGTGGTTAGAGATTGTGGTTCAGAGGCACTATGCAAAGGCAAGTGTAGGGAAGCTGAAAGAAGAGGGTGTTGTTACTCTCATTTACTACTCAGATCAGTATATTAGTCTTTTGGTGGACCAAAAGTTCTTTTAGTGGGAAGGCGTGATCTGAGTTGGATCCTTAAACTCTCTTAAGGTCACCCAAACTCTATAAAGAAACTCATGCCAAAGTTCAAAGTCTTGTGGATATAGAGCTTATCAAAAATAACCTATGAACAATGGAAATTTGTGGTCAGCATGGAACAACAAGGACCCTTGGTCAAAGCGCGCAGACCGTTGGCCCATGCTGACCGCGCATTGGCACAAATTGGCAATCGGGAGGCCAAATCCAAAAACAGAGGAGGTTTCTGATACGCGATTAGTGCTAAAGTGCTAATCGCGTATCGCAAGGCATCCCCCTCAATGAAGGAAAGCCCCAAGTGCTAGGTCATGAGGAAAAGGCATAAAACCATGCGGGAATCACCAATTCCATCAAAAGGCGGGTCCTGCGCCAAAAGCGGCAGGATATCACAAGAACTTCAGGCAATAAGCAGGTTCAACCGAGTCCCGCGTGATTCCATACACTGGGTGACACGTGTCCAGTGAATGAGAGAGAAAACCACTCAAATCGTGCGAGTAAAGGTCATGCAACTTACCTACGGGATATAGACAGAGACTGTAGGATCTGGAGGCTCCAGATCAATGGCGGAGATGTGACCGATGGATGACCAGATTTGACAAAGTCATATAGTAGATTGTGTGCGATTTTGAAGTCTGACATGGGCGATGAGTTGGCAAAGGTTCGTGTTTCAAGGGCATTCTTGGCGTAAATCGAAATAACGGTTGTTTCAAACAATCGAGTGTTTCCGATGAACCTGACACTTATCCGTTACGAAATAGGTGGCCACTTCCCTGTGATGTACGATGCAGTGACCGTAACAACCAAAGAAGGGATTTGAACGGACAGAGGCATGGAATGAGAGAGATGAAAGCAGAAATGAATAGTCAGGAAGTAGATGGCTTAAAGCCACATACTGACAAAGATATAGGGGAGAGAGGAAGAGAGGAGAGCAAACAACAAAAAAAATTTGAATGTGCAGAGAATCTTTGGAGTCGGGTCGAGTGAAAAGCTAGAAAGTTCAATTAATAGCAGGATATTGTTGTTGGAGTTGCTTGGAAGTCGAGCGACTCAAAGAGGCATGAAAAGGCCAAGAGAAAGATCTTAGAGAGCTATAGAAAAGTGCCTCAAGCCACGGCCAGAGCCAAGAGCCAAAGTGAATGCCAGAAGCGAGAGCTGAGAGCCCAAGCCAAAGAGCCAAAGCTAGAGTCAGAGCCAAGAGCCATGGCAAGAGCCAGAGCCAGAGCCAAGAGCCAGAGCCAAAAAGCCGAAGAGCTCCAAGATCCAAGGGATAAGATGGTGTTATGAGCCCAATGTTCCTGTGTAAAACATTGGAGTTGAGCGTGGAACTTGTAAAAGAACTGTTGCCATAATCCCAGGGAGCCTAGTCGAGTTGACTAGAGCTCAAGGAGACGTAGCCCAAGTGTTTTGGGTGAACTCCGTATTAAATATTTGTCTTATGTGTTTGCATATTGCTTCATTTATCTATTATCATATGTATTTACATATCAGCACGAACAACCGAATTTTAAAAGCACATATACAGTTAAAAACACATGCTAGCATACACCTTATTTTCAAGCATTTCTTAATTCTGCATTGGTTAATCATGAAGACTTGGGAAAATTTAAAGTTTTGGAAGTGGGAGAGGTTCTTGTAAGTTAGACAAGAATCCTAAGAGCCCCATTTTTAGATCATTAGTCAAATGTATTTATACAAGAGATATGAATATCAAATACAGGCATGGTAATGAAATTGTTGTACACACTTATCCTCGGATAGTTGAATACTACAAGTTTCCTAAATATCAAATTGAATTCTTATTGACCTATTACAATATGTTTAATCTGAATAGAAAATACATCTTAAGGAGTTAGTGGCAAGACCCCAACGATTTCAGAAGTAAGTCAGACAAAATATAGAAAACAAAGTCACTCAGAAGATCATATCAGATGGTTGCATCTATGTGTTATAGTTTGTATGGTAGAGTGGGAGTTGAATTCTCCAAAGAAATCTAGGTACCACTAATATACACATGTGCCCATGATGGGGCCATATTCAATTGGGATGTAACAATTTTTGCATCTATCCAGGCAAACGTGACAAATGCTCAAAATCTAGTAGAAGGGAAGAAATCTAAATTATAAATGGCTTTGTACCTACCTGTCTACATATGTGTCATATGTGAATTTGAGATGATGGGGTGGAGGTGGACTCTAAGTCCATATACTCAATCGATCCATATTTACCATAGGGAGTTGTGGGACAGTGAACATATAACAACATACACAAAGAGAATTGAAGGTTTTATCTCACCACTCTTCCATATTTTATTTGAATAAAATTCACCTTGGATGTCGGATTGTGCCAAGGAAGTAGTACAAGAAGTGGCTAATTGGTTTAGTCCACTAGATTCCATGTATAACAAAGTTTTCGAGTCATGGAAACCTCCACACCAACTCCCACTATTTTTTATCAACGAGATAATTTTACAAGAAATTTCATACAAGTGACCACAAGTGTTGGTGATATGCCAGCAAAATTGAAGAAAGCATCATGTCCTGCATATTGTTTTTATATAGGTATGTATAGCATAAAGAATTACAAGGAAGCACATGAATAAGCTATTGACCTAGATTGTTTCAATTTTGGAGAGCTAGACTTCCACAGGTATGACACAAGGAGTGTGTTCACAACACATTGCTCCAAATGTAAGTGAAAATGGATTTATTCATCACAAATCAAGAAAGATGAAGAAAAAATCAAAAAGTGTTATAATGATATAGAATACTTTTAAAGAACGAATGTCTTCAATCCTAAAGCGAGAGGATATTCCAAAGGAGAGGATGCAAAAGATAAGAAATATGCACTAAAAAGGGAAAAAGAAAAGGAAGTTTCTAAGAAAGTAAAGCAGAAGGAAATAAAGGAATATCTTAGGGAAAATAAAATGAAAGAGAAATAAAGAAAAGGAGGAAGCAGAATAAATAAAAAAGGCCCGAAAATAAATATTGCAAAAGAAGGAAGAATAAAAGAATATACAAGAAAAGTGGCCTGAAAGAGAAATGTTTGAAAAGCAAGCCCAAGATGAGGAAAGGTTGAAATAAAAATAAGAACAAGAAGTCTAGATTACATAATGGTGGTTTGCCTAGCATGGATATTGATCCAATAGCCTCGGATTCCACATCATTAATAGAAGGCCACTTTCTAATCAGAGAGATGGGAATCACTATAGGTGATGATAATCATGTTATGAACTTCGCAAGTTTTTTCTTTGAAAGGGATAGATTGTGTAGGAAAGAAGAAAATATGTGGTTCCATACTAGCAAAACCCATCTTAGTGACCACAAAAACAAAGATAGGCTCTAACAATTTCGACAATTCATTGCCCATATCCTTAGTTGGGAGATCCTTTTCCTTGGCAATAGAAAATAATATTCAACATTTTTTGAAAAAGGTAAAAGAACAAGACAAGAGCTTGAAGAAAGAACATTAACAAATCAAAAGGTTGTAGAAGGAAATCAAGTTTTATCAACCTCAATCGCTTATGATAAATATTATCAGACTGTAGCATTGGAGGTGAACAATTCATTGGAGGATATTGTGAAGCAATTATACCAAGAGATCAGGAAATACCACAATTTAATTGCCATACTCATCTCAATTCAAAATCTGGTTAAAGGGAAGGGTGTGCAACTCAAGGAAACCTTATTAACCATTGATATGATGCATGCATGTAGTACATAATGCCTTGATTCACCAAAAGCATTTCCAAGAAAATATGAACTGAGTTGGGAAAAAGATAAAATTGAAATCAGACTCACCATCTAAGCATAGGATAGGCCTGAAAGATATGTGATGAAAACTATTACTTATGAACAACATCACATCATGATGGAGAGACTAATAAAATTTAATGGGTTAGTCTCCACCAGAGCTTGAGGAGATGCGAGGCATGAGCAGGAGGCCGAACATGAAGTATATGCAATTATTCATGCATAACAACTAGCATTCATAGAAAAATATACAAAGTCAACCAAAGAGGCATTGGCACAACATCTGGTGCAACCCATTAAGTTGCATACCATGCTTTTTTTTTATTTCACAAAATCGAAGTAGAATTGAAGAAAATGGTGCCTAATACATGTGAATACGAAGTCGTCAATGTGGGTTAAATTTCAAGAAAAGTTTTATCTATTGTAGTGGACTATAAGGCTTGGCACACTCATATGACCTAAGAGTTAGAAATCCAAGTTCAACCCTTGTCAATTTTGGGTTGGGATCTAATTAGATGTTTTTTTTTTTTTTTTTATTCAAATTCATTTTGGAATTTTAATGTAATTATGTAAAATAAAGCAAAATTAGAAAATAAAGTAAATTAAAAATTAGAGATGAGGGTAGGTAAAAATTCATGGAAGGTTCAAATTCACCTCATTTTTGTATAAACATAACCCTCTAGTGAGGAGAAAAGGATCTGAGTTTTTGGACTCTTGGAGAACTTTGAAAGGGAGAAGTTGATAACCACCTTAAGGGTTAACTTTAGCTTTATGCACTCTCACTATTGGGGTTCTTGAAAACACTTTGTGACATGCATTAAATGTTCAACTCTAATACTTAGAAGCCCTAAGGGTTGCGGCAAGGATTTTCTATCATATGTTATTGACTGTTGTAAGACTTTTCTTCATTGTTGTTCATTAATATTTGATTGTTGTATGTATATGTAAGGTTAATGAACTATTTCATTAACTCTAAACTCTTATTATTCTAATCATTTCTTCCTAATTTTATACATGTTTATGTTGGTTGTAGATTGTAAACTGTTTCACAATTAATAGCTAGTATAATTTAGTCATTATGCTTCTTAATTAGATATTACTGTCACTCTTTCTTTGAGATTCATACTCATTATAAATCTATTGCAGAATTTTATTTATAAATTTGTTTAAAGTATTGTCATTGAATTTGACTTCACTTGCATCCCATCAAGCGCTTAATATAAGTTCCCCTTTCATATATATTTCCTCTACATATTAACATTCACAAAAGAATAATATGGTAGTCGGGCCAATAAATCGGATGGGACTATCATCCCAAATGGTGTAAATCCTAATTGGTGCAACATACCATAGAGATCCCCTTAAGATCGTAATAGGTGCATTTAACCTTGTCAATAGGCACATATCTCCAGTGATTGCATAAAGAAATTGGATGCAAAGATCCATGCTTGCATCATGGTGGGAAACTATAAAGAGTTGAAATTTGATCGACTGTTTGACCCTACCAAATAGAAAAGCATTACTAGGAGAAATGTTATCTTTGATGAAAATTACTTTGGTAGTTATTTAATTCTTCCTCTAGAATGATGAACAATGATATTTTTGATATTATTGAAGACAATGGATGTATTTCCCTCTTTTTAATTATTTTGATTGCTCCATTGACCATTGTTTCTAATTCAATTGATCATGAGTCGTCTCCAACTATAGCTATAACATCTCTTGATCAAACTACTAAATCATATATTCATTCCTTGACACTGTGTTTACCTTGATGGGATGCTAAAATAATTGAAGCCATTGGATCAGATGTTTGTGATGTTTCTTCAAGGATGACATACAGTTAGACGAAGCATACCAATATTTAATTTGGTTCATGTTTATGAACCTTGTGATCCAACATCCTATGATCATGCACAAGGACAACCTGAAAGAGAATAGGATATGTGGGCTAAAATAGATTTTGTTTTGAAGAATCGCACTTGGGACTTGGTTTCTCAACCACAAGAGGAAAATGTCGTAAAGTGTAGATGGGCATATAAGACCAAATTCACTTTTGAAGGTGCTATTGGGTATCATAAGGCTTGTTTGGTTGCAAAAATATTCTCATATAAAGAGGGCATCGACTACACCAAAACCTTTTCCCTTGTTACAAAGATGAATTATGTTCTACTAATCCTTTTCCTCACTACTTTATTTGGATGGAAAACTCATCATATGGATGTTAAGAGTGGTTTCCTTCATGGTGACTTCTTTGAATAAATATAGAAAGAGAAACCTTCTAGTTTTCTGACATATTTTTGGTTAATCAAATAAATAGTTAAATAATAATATTAGGTAAATAAATTAGGGAAGGAATTGATAAATTGAATAAATTGTTGGCATTATGATATAGGTGATACAAGTATTGTCCTTGATGGCAACTCGCTCAGATGACAGATCATAGTGCAGCAGGTCAATAGCAAATATTTAATTATCAGAGAGAGGTATACGCAAGTTCACCTTGACAAAGGAGCATATACATGCGGGTTAACAAACCAAAAGGTGCGTATAACGTACACACCCAGTTTCACAGAAGGAAAGGCGTGTACATGTTGGAAAGCTAAGTTTTGGTCCATGGTATTTGGTCCATGGTATTTTGATCCATGGTATTGGTACAAGGTATCTGGTCCAAAGTATTGACCCCAGGTATTTGGTCCAAGGTATTGGTCCTAAGTGGTTTTGGACCATGGTATTGGGAAAGTCCTAACACTATAAAAGGAGGAGAAGATCATTAGGCCAAGGGTGTGCAAGGATTGAATATCTGATAAAGTGAGTGATCCAGTATGTAGGTTATGGGTTCATGATGCCTTGCTTTATTTGAACCAAGGATGCACCTATGTGGATGATGATGGATGATGGATCGGGATCTTAAGGCTTGGAATGTTTTATCATTATGTGGTTTGATCATGGATAGACTAGATTTGAATTACTGACGCGTGTTTCTTCTATCAATGTTATGATCTGGGTATGATTAATGTCTGGAATAGCTACAAAGTTATGAGTTAATATTTGCAGATCTGTACGCGAGTTCGCTTTGGTAAAAGTGCATATACACGCTGGTTCGGTTCATCAGAGTAGCATATACATTATGAAATATGATATCTAAACTTGCAGATGGTTTTGGTGGTTGTTGCAGAGTTTTGGGTTTTGCTCTATGTTATGGTAACTGTGTTTTGATGACTGGTCTTCAGTGATTTAGTTATGGGTGATTCATAGATTGATTGGTTGATGCAATGGTTGTATTGCAGTGGTGATTTATTTGAGCTTCAATGTTGTTGATGTGTCCAGTCTGAAAATTGGATGAAACGTGGCCTTCAGATTATGGTGTTGTGTTCCGAGAGTATCAAGTATGAAAATTTATGAAACGTGGTCCCTGGAGGAAGAGCAAAGGTTGGATCCTTCAGTAGGTCGGTGCCTATGTACTGGTAAATATACCAGCTAGTACAAGAGCCATGGGGTTGGAGCTCCCTTCTAGTAGCAGCTGGAAAATGAGAGAGGGTTGTAGCCCTCTGTAGGCCGGTGCCTACGTACTAGTAAATATATCAACTAGTACAAGAGCCAAGGGGTTGTAGCCCCTTCCAGTGGTAGCTGGAGAATGAGAGAAGGTTGTAGCCTTCTGCAACTACATGCCTGCATACTGTTATGATTTTGCGCCAGTACAAGATTGTAAACAGGTTTTTCTTATATTAAAGGAAGACGGCAGTAGTTAGTTTTTGTCCCACATTGGGTTTCCACCTTATATCATGGTGTTCATGTGTGTTTCTTATGTGTGATGATCTGTTATGTTTTACTACACCTGTTTACTGTTTATATCGTTAATGAAGTTTTGATGCACTAATTAAAGATCAACATATTATGAATTAACTGAATCACAAGTTTAGTGGATATACACTAGTTGCATTAAACACAGTTGTGTGTACACCCGAGTTCCCTAAACTGAAGTAGCGTATATGAATCAGAGTATGAAATGAAAAATTGTTGATTTGCTAATATTGATTCACCTACCCCCCCGCCCCCCCACCTCTCAGTATTATTTCCAACATAAATTATTATTAATTATTATCTAGACAATTTAAGTCAAAAATACTGAAGTAGCGGTATATGAATCAGAGTATGAAATGAAAATTGTTGATTTGCTAATATTGATTCACCTACCCCCCCCCCCCCCCCGCCCCCCCCTCTCCCAACTCTCAGTATTATTTCCCAACATAAAATATTATTAATTATTATTTAGACAATTTAAGTCAATATAGTCGTTTAATTATATATTATATATAATATTTTATAAACATATATAAATATAATATATAATAATATAATTCTCCCTCCCTAGTCAAAAATAGCCAATTTCATATAACTTTTAAGTTGACCTTTCTTCTTATTTAACATGCTTGTGAGATCTGTCTCTTCATCTTGTCCTAAAGATGAACCACACTGGTTGGTTCGAAACACGTCGACCAAATATTTTCAATGTGATTTTTTCTGAAAATCTTCATATATCAACAATTTAATCTTGTCTATTGACTACAAAATTCATTGTATGGTTTGATGCATCCCCTTTGGGATTGATATGATAAGGTTTATCAATTATTCTTCAATATTAGGTTCAAATGCTATGAATCTAATCACCATATCTACGTATTGCACATAAATGGTGATATTTTGATTGTTGTTGTCTTTGTGGATGAGTTAGTCATAAATGACACCAATATAAATGCTCCTGAGATTGAAGAATAAACTTGCTAACACCTTTGAGATGAATGACCTTGGTATTCTTCATTTATTTCTTGGTCATCATGTGTTCCTTTGTATGATGCTCACTTTATTTCTCTATCTGAATATGTATTGAAATTGTTGAAATAATTTATGGATAATTATAAGTTGTGTTCTACACCTTTTCAATCAAGTATTAAGTTGACTAAAGTGTGTTCAACAACCCATGACTCACAAACCCTCAAATCTAGTAGCATACATACGTGAACTCACTAACTCAACTTTCTTTTTCTCAGTAGCATGCACATCAAGGCTCATCTATATGGACCACACCATTATTCATCTCTCATAATCACATAGAAAAATTCTCACCATATCATAGATAACAACATCAATACATGGGGTCAATGACAAATACAAGAAATAACATACAACATACAACATAATTTCAAGACCCTGGAAGCATACAGACTCAACCTACAACTTCAATACTATATCCATCATCCTATGAATCAATCACTAGCACACGAACACTTGTGCAACCACAAACAACAACATACTATATCACTGAACTTTATACAGTCTTCACACACTCTACATCACTATAACGCACAGCATCAAGGTAACTCGAACAAGTATTCAATTAAATATGATCACACACCTTGAGCTTAATCCTTCAATTGAATTCAACATGTGATCTCAATTTTTTTCCATCAAACAAAGGTTATATCGCACATCATTTTTACTCAGCTTCCAAAATCACATTACAACCAACCCAAAGGAAATCCATGATCACTCTAGATTACACCACACTCTAGAACACTTAATGCACCAGTAATTTACACAAATACACACATAAATGAATCATCATGATCAACTCCTCAACATTCCATCGCACCTGAGTTGACTTCAAACACATTATTGAGCTATATCTATGTTACTGATGCTACATACTAATCATACATGCAACTATTCCTTGCATCGAAACCTCACCTACACTGATACATCGCACAAGTGTGTTCTTTAAGGAACCATTTTTCCTTGTTCAAACCTCACGCTCTTTAACCTAAATTTGGATCTATATATTTTCTATTGACTGAGATCTAACGCACCATAACTCCACCACCTCAACACATTCCTTGAGCACAGACTAGTTCAAATGATCATTGTGACTAGATCAACCATATGCGACCAAATCAATCAATGACCACATCAAAATGGACCAATGCATCCAATTGTGGACCAAATGATTAATTGTTCTCAACAATTTTGGACCAAATCAATGGATCACACAGACCAAATCAAATCGTACATTGAATACTAGATCAGCTACTCTAATCGCTAACAATTCCAATGGAAATTTGATGGTTAAAGCCCATGGATTTTCCTTTATTCACCTACAGGAAATGTTGTGGGCATATAAGAGTAATCCTGGGTAGATTTTCACAGTCATGCAAGAGCATGCATGCACAAGTTCTGCAATTTCATGGGAGCCAAGAAGAAAGCATGTGGTAGTCCCTATAAACTTGGAAAACTTAGTTATCCTTCATCCATAATTGCTTCCACTTGCAGCTCGCTTATAAACCATCATGCCAAGGACTTGCACAAGTCTAGAACACCTATGTAAACCTTCTAATCACCAGCACAAGCCCATAATTCTGTTGACATCAATGCATAACTAGTTGACTCATCATATTGACATCAATGCCAACACCATGTTGTTAATGAGAGAATTTAACCTAATAGGGTAGGCTACGTTTAACCTACTATATTAGCTCATAATCTAGCCAAAATAAGGTGTGTGTATGTGCAAAGAGCAATGAAATCATCTATATTAGATTCCTAAGCACACATAGCATTCATGTATGGGATTTCTAATAAACAATTTCAAGAGATGTCCCTCACATGTCAATGTAGAATGTTGGGTTTGATGCCAGAGACCCTAGTTCCACTTGAATAACTTGCTCCTAGCTATCGCAATCCACTAGATCTACACACATGCACCAACAATCAAAGAAAAAAATGCCTTTCATAGAGGGCAGATTAACATAAAATAAAAATACATGAACACATGATCCAAATATCATATAAGAGAAAGGAATAATGAATTGTCCTTAATCAATAATGGAAAGTACACATGATAATATACCAAAGCATGAGATCCTCTCCTCCAATTTGTAGCATGGCCTCCTCCCAATGCAATAGACCTCCCACTCTACAATATGGATACTAGATCTAGCCCCCTTTCCTCTTGGTGAAATTTTATAGGCTCATTCTATCCTCCAGGAGAATGTATATAGACACCTCGGGGCTTGAGAAGTTAGGAAACTTCTACAATAATGGACCCCTATCCATCCCATACACAAGGCGGTTAAGTTTATCGCCTTGTGAATGAAAAACTCTATAAATATTTTTCACAATTATGAGGTTTTTCTCAATTGTCTCAATTATGAAATAATTATTATCTCATAATTACAAGATTTTGACAAAATACTTAAGAGAATTTAGTTTATTATGTAATTCCACCCTTTTAAGATGGAATAAATCCCAAATAAGTAAAATCAAAGGTGAAAGGGGATGCATTTTAGGCAGCAACTGAGGTAAGTTGAACTTGGGTATCTCTCACTCTAATGGAGTAGAAAATAGGGTTATAAAAGATGCCCTCTAATGCATGATGTCAGAAGAGAAATTGGTGTCTGAAATGCATTATAAAAAAAAAACAAAGCTCCAAATAGGAGGAAGGAGCCATGACTACAAAGTTGAATGGAAGGAACGCAAGTGTTGAAATCAAAACTCTACTAATAACATCCCTGAGGTGAGCATACCCATGCTTAGTCATAAGGAAAAATTGAACATGGTTGCCAAACATACACTGCAGATCCAATTCATGAAATGTTAAGACATGGCCACGGACAATACATAGTAGATCCATGTGACTCATCAGAGGTATCATAGTCATCTACACTGTGGATCTATGTCACAATATGCATCAATAGGATTGTGGACACATAATAGAGGAGGTGCCCCAGAGTAGTCGTCAAAGTACATGAATGGTACATAGCTCCAACACAACCTAGGAAGGGTGTCATATAAGAGTGAGATGTCCATAACCCAGGGTCTTCTACACAACCTCAATGGTACAAATCTACAACATGAGAATAGTTTGTTAAGTTCGAGCATGGTATAAATTGTCTGATAATCAATCAATTAGGTGTATTGTCAAAACACGTGAGGGGACTCGTCAATGATGAAAATGGACCCCTATGTACCTAGCATAGTCCACCAAGTGTTAATAGATGAGCTAATTTCAAATACCCACAGACTCGAGTGATCAAGATTCAATGAGGAAAATCCATTGTTGATTGTGAGGAAGTATTCCATTAAGGACTGCAAGCTCTAAGGTACTACTGGTTCCTAGATCAAGATACTAAATAATGATCTGAAGTCGATAGGAGAAGATATGTTAAAGGAGGGCCTTGATGTATCCCCCATCAATTGACATAGAACGAACTAAGAGATTATATGAATGGATGAAGTAATGATATGATAAAGTAAAACTGATCCAAGAATGGCCGACACAAAAAAGGTCAATGAGGACTACAAATGGCCAACATAGGTTGAGACTTCCCTTGAACACCCAATGGCATGACACCAAAGTGACTTGGCAACATGACTAATGAGCACCATGTTGTATATTTTCCTGTAGATTCACAAGCTCATGTAATCTACTAAAACAAGATACAAGAATATACTTCTCCTCTTTATAGTGGAAGCACAAAATGATCAAGAAAAACAATGATCAACAAGAGGAAGACAAATCAATGGCACATAACACAATAAATATATGGGGAAAGCCACAGCTCGAAACCCCACTATTTGTATTGCATTAGTCAGAATTCCAATATGATAATACAATGCTTGTTCTCACAAGAACAATCTCAGCACTCATTAAAATCAATCTCCCAGCTCACAAGCAAGCTCAAGCCAAATCCACACCTCTTCTCTGCTCTCCAAGCCTTCTATTTCCTTGCGCCCTTGGTCAAGGAATTTGGATAATACAATATTCTTTGTTCAACCTTGAGCTTAACCTGCACAAGTATTTCCTATCCTCCGCTTGATGACTCCCTTTGGCCAATACTTAGCCAAATTTCCAAGCCACCAAGCTTCTAATTCTTTGCACAATTCCTAAGAAAATTAGCCCATATTTAAAGGGAAATTCCTCATCCATAACTATGCAATCCCTTCTAGATTCAGTTGTTGATTTCATGCACTATCAGTGCAACTCTGAAAAATCTAGAACAAATAATACACTGTCCCTGCACTCTAGTCTCAATTAGGTCTTTCTCAGAATCGATATGCATGAGTTTTTGATGAGGGAATCTTCAGTTAACTGGAGTAGCACTAGTGAGTGCACTAATGCATCAACTCATTGTTAACTCACTATTAGTTCCTCAAACAGTTTGGAACTAATTTAACTGGAATTAACTCAGTAAACTGAGTTAACTAATTACAACTCATACTTAACTCATCCTTGAACCCTATAATATAGGAAGAACATATGCATGACTTCTGAAAGACTTCCAACTCAAAATTCCTAAGTTAACTAATTCAACTCACTCTAGTTAACTATTACAAGTTGCTATGAGAATAAACTTCGATTTTAATTCTTAGTTTAATTCAAAGACAAATTAAACTGGAATTTATGGATTCTATTTTTATCATTTCTTATTGCTATTTTCAACACTCCCTCTCAACAAGAAAGGAATTCAAATCGATCCCGATCTTAAACCTTTGGAATATTTTGCATGCAACACTTCTCTCGAGTGTTGTTGCTCCAACAACCCCAAAAAAAAAAAAAAACATCCAACCTGAATCAGAATGATGCATCTGTCATCAAAGTCTTTGACTACTATTTCCTTTGTCGATTAAAAACTTTGTGCTTTTGTTGACTCTGCCTTTTCTCACTTGTTGTCAACCCTCTCTACGCTCTTTAGTATCTGATTTCTCTAGCCTCTGTCACTTTGATCTCTAACAGCATCAATCCCACTGATTCATTCCGCTACTATGTACTTTGGGCTCCCGTCACAAGGTACAATCCCTGAGATAAAACCACTCAGTGGACCCTGCCCAATTTCAGCCCTCTTGGGACTATCACTTTAAATTTCCCCACTTCACACCTGGAGGTATGACTTCATGTGATTCCTCTACCCACTTGGCTCGAAATTTCCCCATACTGGAGGTCTCTACATCACTGAATGCCTCTACTCAGTCTCCTCTCGGCTTCTCCAATTGTCGCTGCTCTACAATTGTTTGGTACTGCTTCTTCTAGGGCTACATGTTGAGAGGTAATTTGCATGTATCTTGAACCTCAAGAGCATATAGGTTCTTGGCTAGCACACCAATCTGTCTCGTTGTCACGAAATTTATGGGAAAAAGAGTTGATTTTAAATCAGTGATATTTCCCTCATTTGAACTCCAATTCGGCTGATTTTTTTTTTTGAATTTGGGTCTTTTTCCCCATGGAATCCATATCTGCTATTTGTTTCTGAAAATTTTGCATAAAACTTTTCAGATCTTCTCTCAAAACTCACAGCCCAAAACTCAAAACTTCGAAATCTCCTCTGGTATATTATTCTCAATTCTGACACCATGTACACAATTCTACAAATCTAACTCTGATACCATGTATAGCTCAAAACCCCACTATATGTATTGCGTTAATCAGAAATTCAAGATGAGATTACAGTGCTTTTTCTCTCAAGAACACTCCCAACACTCAATAAAATCAATCTCCCAACTCACAAGCAAGCTCAAGCCAGATTAAGTAAAAGCCTAGAAAAAGCGATATAAAGCCTTGTTATTGCATTCTCATGAAATAATGCAAGTTGCAAAATAAAGAATATTGATTCACTCTTAAAATAACATATTTTATCCCTCATCCTTTAAATTAAGCCATAGCTCACTAGAACAACCAGGAAAGACACGCCAACAACACAATTACAATAAACGATTGCTATATTTAACTGAAACCCTTTCTTTAGCTCCGATGAAACAATGTTAATTGTTGTGGATGAGTCTGTATAGCTTGGTTGCATCACTCCACTTCAGCTATGAAACTACTCCATTAGATATGCGAGTGGGAGTTCACCGTGTACAACAATACATTAAAATAAAGATTAATTATTTATTTGTGTACTTTTTACCATCGCCTAATGCAGAGCTCATCAGGCTCTGTAGCCATATTCTCAAACCGTCATCTTGGAAAAATAAAAAAAAACTAAGGTGAAACTTGAAAACTCCATGGACTTTTTATGCAATTATTTAATACTTAAATAACTAATACAAGACAATGAATCATAGATGTCATTGCTATATAGTGACAACAATATCCCACTACCTCATCCCTTCCCTTCATTGGGATGAAAGCTATCCCACTATTTCATCTTTTTTTAATCTATCTTCTGCCCTTAAAATACTCCAAATATTAAATTTATTTGTAAACCCACATTGATGTGTTCTTTTATGTTCTTTTATCTGTCTTGTACCCTTAAAATATTCCAAATATTATTTTAATATTATAATTTTCAATTTCAATTCAGATGTAGATCATGATATTAGCGATGATGCATCCAATAAAAAGGGAGACTTGGAAAAATAGCTATAATGGTATCGTGTAACCTTAAAATACTCCAAATATTCTTTTAATACTATAAAGTTTCAAATTCAATTGCACTTTTAATATTATAAAATTTCAATTCCAATTTGCACATGTAGATGCATCCAATCAAAAGTGGCACCTATATCTTACGGTGGAAAAATAGATATAATGGTCATTTTAGAGTCCAAATATAACAATGTAAAAGATCATTCTGAATTTTTTTCCACAGTGAGCAATGATTATAGATGTATGTAATGTTCCACATGGGTTTACTAACATGTTTGTTTATAGGTATTATAGATGTATGTAATGTTTCACATATGTTTACTAACATCTTTGGTTATAGGTATTAGGAATATGGAAAAAAAAATGTGTAATCAAAATAAATGTTGTTACTGCTTCATGATTCTAGTTTTTACTAGAGGAATTTCGGCATAAATCATATATAAGGAGACCTTTGTCGACGTGTTTCGAACCAACTAGTGTGGTTCATCGTCAAGACAAGTTGAACCACACTAGTTGGTTCGAAACGCGTTGACAAAGGTCTCTCTATATGTGATTTACGCCGAAATTCCTCTTATAACTATGATTAATCGCAGAAGCCTCAATTCTACGATTTTAGTTTTATTATTATAGTTTTATTACTAGTAAAATTAATGATGATATTTTGTGAAGAAGGTATGACTTTTTTTTTTAGGATGATACATTATTATATATGATTATATTGTTCATTTAGGGAGGATTTGAACTTGGAATCTTGGGGATCAATGTCCTCGTTCACACGACCATTGCCAATCACAATGCCTTACCTAGGCTGTGAAGAAGGTATGACATTTAAGTCACAAATTCTAATTTATAGTAGCTAGAAAATTTATTTTGGAAGATTCATAATAATTTTTTGTGACTTTTCAAATAAATGATAAACAATGAGATCATAAATATATTAATATAGAATAGGTTGGGCCTTCTAATCTAGAAACATCTATAAAAATTAAAAAAAAATATTAGTGTTCAAATCCCATATGAAAAAATAAATAATATGGAGGAAATGTTTGAAATTGAGATTAATAATAGAGACTAACTCATCAATCTAATTTTCATGCACTTGACTTCATAACTTAGCGTACTCCTGAGGGAAATGGTTCTAGTCACATGTTTTGTTTAGAAAAAAGCCCTAATTGATTTAAATAATATGTTGTGGAATGTCATCATTGTAAGCGTTAAACATTTGAACTTTTATTTTTAACACTTTTTTTTACATGTGTATTAGCAATCAAAATTTGTATTGTTTTTATGTTGCAAATTGTTGATCTAATTTATTTGCATAAAGTAGGACATAAATCTTACTAACACGAGAGTTCATAAACTTGGAAGCACACCACTATATGTGATGAATTAGTCTCAGATTCTCCTTAATATCACTTAAGATTAAAGAATAAAATTGCTTGTATCAAGTTCTAAATGAAATCCTAAGTTATAGCTATCATTAATTAACAAAAAATTCAATTTGAAAATGAAATTTAAACTAATATAAAATTAAGATGTTAATATCGATTAAGTCACTGTAGTGGAAATAATGAAAATTCTAATTTGTAAAATAAAACAAGATTCTAGTTCATCAACTCAACAAGAAAGGAACTAATCTTCTTTGGTATAGGCTACAAAAGTTTATACCGGCAAAAAATTAAGTTGTGGGAATATATGTCTTGATAAAGGTCCACACAATATTTCCTTCCCACTTACATAGATTGGGAATAAAGAAGAAATTCTAGGCACACATTCTTCAATGAAAGGTTATTCTAAAGAAGTTGAAAAACATAACTAACTCAAGATTAATTGGTCGATCAACAATACATTAAGGCCTCTACTAGTAGAAACTCTCTGGTTATAGTGTCTTCATCTCACTCTCTCGAGTGGATTAAATACTTGCAACAATACTCCTTTGAATCTTCAATCTTTACTCAATCAAACAATGTTAAAATTCGTTTCAAAAGTAAATATAATTTCTAATTCAAGGAAACTAATGATGAATAATAAAAAATGAGCAACTTGTACATATCTCGCAGTAAATTAACAAGAAATTGGAGAGGTATTTATCAACAAATAAAAGGGCACAATGAACCACAATATCAACATGAAAATAATGGTGTACAGGTCAAGCAATTAGGGGCCCGCCAACCCAAAACTTGCACACTAAAAAGATTTGTTTATTGTAGAAACTCAATGTTGTTGCATATATCAATTACAAGAAGGAAATTGCAATGCCTCTTAATCAAAAAATTCAGATGTAATGGAAATCTCTCACACCTCTTCATACCTTCACCTTGTTAAGTTATTTATACCCCAAAAAAATGAAACAAATGTGTTGATAATATTCACCCATCCAATCGAATTCTATTCTTATCACTCATCTAGATCAAATTTGACCTCTGAAATGGCCCAAA
This sequence comes from Pinus taeda, assembly GCA_000404065.3. NCBI lineage: Eukaryota > Viridiplantae > Streptophyta > Pinopsida > Pinales > Pinaceae > Pinus > Pinus taeda. Next base: position 96,659 of record APFE031621152.1, read on the forward strand.
ATCATGCCAAAATTGTAACCATCCTCATTTATACAACTTTGTTGGAAAAATATTTGTTTTTCCCCACCGAGTGGGTACATTAACCATGCATTGGCCAAACCCCTACAATTGGTTTTTCATGGAACCAAGAGGACATAATGCATATTGGGAGACTTGCCAATAAGTCCCATGTCTTCTTTTCACCCAACATGTCTTCATATATTTAAACAAAGGAGAAATTACCATAACACATTATTTCCTGTAAAATCTAGTAAAAACATTTTTTTATTGCATAAAATCATCCAAAAAAAATGAAATGATAAAAATAACTTTAGAATGTTTTTATTGGTCAAAATGAATCTAAATGTGACAAAAGTGGTGGGTGATAGGTTTATTATGGCTAAAAAAAGGCTTATTAACATGGCTATTTTTCATCAAAAATTAGGACTAACATCTCCCCTAAGGAGAAGTCGTTGAGTGTTCTCATACAAAAAATTGTATTATTGTAACCTTCAAATTTCCCCTGCTACCAACAAAACCAAATCTGCATTGGATGTAAATTCCCTCTGAATTGATTATCTTAGCCTTCGCATGAACCTCTTACCTTAAATCTTTAGTTTTGGATTTTAATATCTTCTTCTTTTGGTACAACTAATAAGCCTATTTGAAATCATTATATTTTCTTCGTGTAGCCTCTTGTTCTCTTCTTTGTTTGTTATTTTCTTCAATAATATTTATGTTTTTCCATGCAAGTAATTCATTTTGAGTTTTGATGTATCTCTCTAAAACTTTCATCTCCTCTACTTCTCTCTTAAATTTTATGACTTTCCTCTTCTTTCTTCCCATATTTTCCTTTGAACAATGCATGGGAGACTTCCATTTTTCCTCTTGAGAAAGGATTTTTGGTATATCATCAAAATATTCTTCAAGTGGTGTCTGTTTTTCTTCAGCAATGAAGGGTTCCTCTCCTTCTATTATATTTGGTTCTTCACTTGTTGATCTGGATGTGGAGGGTTCTCCTTCTTTAGCTTCTAAAGATTTAATGTAGGCATATAAAACTTGTTGATCTTGGCCCACTTCTAGTGGAGAAAACATTGTTGTGGGCCTTTTAGAAATTTTCACAAATGGATATTCCTTTTGTTGATTGGTTTCTTCGCCCTATTTAGTCATTGCCCTGGTTACTTTTCTTTACTATATGACATTTTTTTTCTTTGATTTCTATGGAAGTTTGTTTTGGATGTGGTGAAGGTGGAGTATTTTCATAAATTTTATCTTCAACTATTATTTCATCATCATGGATTCTACAGTTTCATTTTGAATAATATTCCCAAGTCTAATCATGTTTTTGTAGTTCATACTCCACTATCATCTTGACAAGTCAATGATGATATAGACCTCTATCCTCATTATTTGGTTATCTTTGTAAACTTTTAGCCATCCTTATAAGGATGTTTACCAAGTAGTATGGCATGTTCACAAATTTCTCTTTCTTGAGATGTTGTTATAACCTAATGTGATATAAAAATATCATAGTGTATCTACCTTCACACATTGTGATGTATTTTTGGATTAGAAAAAATAATTCCTTACATGGGTGCTTCCACCAACTTCTTGGCATCCCATTAGTCCACTTAGGTTTTGGTATATTCTTGTTGAAGAAGGATTTTGTGCCTTTTCCTATATTTATTTATTCTTAAACCATCTTTCAACATGTTGAGCTAACCTTGTGACTTGTGCAAGTGTATACTCATAAATATGTATGTTCATGTTAACAATACTTACACTCACTCAATCAAATGTATGGGAAAAATCCCTTGTCACCTTTGTATTGTATCCATGAAATTTAGTAAAGACATTAGCTATCTTGCATCTTAGAGAATTTTCATGCATTATAGGTGTAGCTTTGTTGTTTCAAATTTTGAAGGCTCAATACTTATTGCCATATTTTAAATGTTATATGAACCTTGTGTGAAGATTTCTCAACTATCAATTTTGAGTTATAAATATTCACTTTACTATGTTCCAAAACTAGAGAGAAAAAGAAATAAAATATTGTTGTTGCCACAAATTTTTACAAACTTGCAAAACTACTCTAATATACTAAACAATTTCTTCAACTATAACTTAAAAACTCAAATATTCGAATGGATTCTAATTCTTGGGTGACAACTATTTCACACAAACTTGTTTCCATAGAAAAATTTAAAAACATGTTTTCCTTAGTAACTTTGGATGGATACATGCACGTGTTGAGCTCTATCTCTTTCCACACAACTCTATTCCTTTCCTTACATTCTTTCTTCCCCATAAGAAATAACTTGATTTGGTAAGAAATGCCTTAGTTTTAGGGAGAATGCAAATATATTTCGTTGGAGTTTATATAGAAATGCTTAATGCACAATGATGGAAACATAAGTTGAAGTATGAGGGTGGAAGAGTATAATTGAAAACAGAGGTGAGAAATCTACTCAGATGACCTTTCAATATTAGGAAAACAAATCAAGGTTATTTCATGCCAAGAATAATATATAATGTTGTGTATGCACGATTCAAAATACAAGGGTAGCTAGCCCATGGGGAAGCCCAATCAGTGATTGGCGTGTTATGAAGTATGATGTAAACTATGAGATTCAAGGATCAAATTCCCTATGGGTCAAGCCAACATTATACATATGGGGATAATAGATGATAGTTAAAAACAAAGATCTTTTTTAACCTCAAATCAAAAAATACTTTTGATAAGATACAAATTGAGAATGTTTGAACTTCTCAGGGGTCATTTCATAAATGAATATGAGGGAAAGTGCATTGAACAACCATCAGTAATATGGTGAAATAACGATGAGGCTCTCTAGTAGTAGAGTAATAAGGATATGTAGTGAGATAGTAAAGGTATGTAAGGATGATAGGACAACAAAGTATTGGATGATGATGAATATAATAGGTAGGATAGGATAGGTTTATTTGCAAAGGAAATAGGTTAGGGTTACTACAAAAGAAAATAGGATAGCTTTTCTTATTGAAGTTTTAAATTAAAAAACAAAATGGATTTAAGAAAACAACAACAACAAAAAATAGGAAAGAATCTATGGTTTATGGAAAAGGTATTATCATTCACTTCTAATTTATGATTCTTAACGAAATTTAGGACAATGAAAAATCCTTACCTACTTTTGTATCACAGAACCGATGTTGTTGATGTCTTCAAAATTGCTTGTGAGCCTTTAATCCTTCATTTGTATATTGATGATATTGATGATATTATGCTTTGTTGACATGTATATATGTGTTATTTTTATGCTTGAAATGGATGTTGATTGCAAATGTTGGATTGATCTTGTACTTTGTAGGAACGAATGATATCATGTCCTTCTTTTAACTTTTGATTTGGATTAAAAATTAAACTCTTGAAGACTTCAAAATAGAGTGATGCCTTATTAGTTAGAAATGTAATTCTTTGTACAATTATATACACAATAGTCTTTGAGCTTCTTCAAAAGGAAATACTAAGACGTGTTCAACTTTTCTAGTATCCTTTTTAGACTAATATTTGATCTCAATAGAAATCACTCACAATCTTGAACAAAATAACAATCACTTGGTATATCTTTTATTAAGAATTTGCATTGGCTAATTTCTTGGTTTTTCAATGAAAATTTGAGTTTATATTATGTTGAGTGTACAAGGAGATAGACTTATCTGGAATGGGGTAAGTATTTTGGAAGGTTGCCAAAATTGGTGGAACTTAGCACATGATGAAAACTTGAGAAATATTCCTCTAATCATCACATGGGGAATTTGGTTGGCAAAAAACTGAGTCATTTTTCAAGACACCCCTTCATCACCTTCACCTATTGTGGTAGAGTGTGCCTCTATGTTTTCTTTGATACCCCTTCCTTCTCCAAGTCAGACTCCTCAGATCATTAGAGAATAACAAATCAGACCTCATATCCCTTGGGAATATTTCGATGGTGCCTCTAATGTTGAGAACAAATGTGGGGTGAGCTTGGTAATACACATTAATGAACACCAACTATTAAAATATTCAGTTGGCCTTGGTTTGGGATTAAACAACTTTGTAGAACTCCAATAATTGAAATAGTTATTGTGTTGGCTTCAACAAATTGGGATTGATTCAGTTCAAATTTTCAGTGACTCTTTAAATGTTATAAATTGGTTTAATTAAGTTCAAAGATGTCAAAATCACATTTTGATTCAACTCATAGAAGAAAAATTACAACTTAAAATGGGTTTTGATTCTATATCAGTTTGCCACGTATACAGTCGGAGTGGAACGCAGAGGCAGACCTCCTTTCTAAGCAGGGTTTGCAACAGGTTTTGGGCGATTGGTGCATAATAAAATTAGAGGAGGGGAGGATCCGTGTGTCAGATCAACAACCTTACAACAAATGATCCATGCATATTTCCATTGATCTCTCACATTTACATTTTACTTTATCTTTTTTTATGCTTCATATTAGCTCAGTTGGTTTTTGATATTTTGTCACCATTGGTACTTTTATTTATATGTGGATATAATAACACAATTGTTCTTAAAAAACAGTTTTTGTGTAAGGGAAATTTTCTCCAATAATGGGGAGGCCTAGATATAGACTTCTGGTTTTTTTTCTTATGGATTCTGAGTAACACTTATGCTTTTTTGCTTCTAATCAGTAAGGTTGTGTTTTTTCTACTTCATTGTGGACTCACAGTTTTCAGGAATGCTTAATGCATCTATAGTTGTAACTTTTTATTGGCTTAGTAAAAAGTTTGATTTTTCTCGAGGAAAATAAATAAATAAATAATTATAACTATAACTATATATATATAAGTAAATTTAGGATGGAAGAAGTGTAGGAGTATTATTACCTTTACCCATAACTTTCATTACAACTTGCTAAAATATGATGGAAATAAAATCATCTTGATTGATAGGTTTGTTTTAGAGTTTCAGTATATGGCCATTGACCACAACATAAACTCCTTCTTCATTCATTGTCTTTATCTTTATAGATCTATCGAAGACTTCTTCCACCTAATAAGGACCAAGCCAATGAGTGGTGAACTTACCCTTCAAACCCTTGAAATTGGAGTAAAAAAGTAAGGCATGTATGCTACAATTTTGAAGTATTTCATCTAGTGGTTCTAGACTCCCTTACACACAATAAGGAGCTCTATCCCTAATGCAAGTTATGAATGTAACACCCTCATCCCACATCTACCCAAGTAACTAGCCAATCGGGGTAAGTATGCGATGATAGGCCACTATAATGGGATTCAAACTCCTAAGTTACCTTAAGGAAGTGGAATTGATGGAAACACATTATACAAACCTTCCACAATAGCAATAGAACTCCCAGAATCCATCCCAACCATTGAGGTAATTAGCCCATAAGACCAACTGAGTTTTTTGACCATTAAAATCTCATATGCTCCCTTGATATGGGCATGCATGTGTCTAGAGGGCTCTCTACACTCCCACAGCATGGTATGCCAGCGTCCAGGAACTTTTCTACCCAATGTTGTGCCTACATCCCCCGGATTTGAACCACTTTTTCAGGCTCAAAGCCCAAGTCACTGCCCAGAACTAAATGGAACCTTCAAAACAGAGAGATAATAGTGGAACGATGATAGAAATGCAATTACTTGAACAAGGAATTGACTGAACCCCTACTAACCATGACAGGAATTTCGTCAAACATATCACAAATATGTAATCTACAGGAGTAAACAACAAATCTGAGAATAGGGATCTCATACTTATTTGAGAATCGCTAAGAAGCATTGTTCCCTTATATCATTAGTTGCATTATCGATCTATTAGGTCATTGATATATTTTTCACTTATTTACAAATCAAAACATGAGGAGAGCTGTTATACAAAAATATTGTCACCTTGATTATTTGCAGTCAGTATGGGTCTATCACCACCTATACCAGCCTCCTAAGCAAGTCTCATACCTCAGCTCTTCAAAATAAGCTTTGGAAATGAGAGAAAGACATCAAAATGCAATGTAACTCTAGTTTCGCACTTTCTCTCACTTTTGCCTGCGGGCCCGCACCCTTTGTTCAGAGTACCTGTGTACTTATATGCTCTGTATGTAAACGGGAGGGTGTGTACCCCTGTGAAAGTCAAAAGGCGCAATTTTTATCTTAAAAAACTCACTTTGGGTTAATTCTAGATGTTTCTAGAAGGAATTTTGACGTGGATTGTTCGCTCCAAAGTGGTTCATGCATCCCAAAAGGGAAGGAGCTAATCCCTTGTTAGGAGGAGCTATCCCTTTGAAGGAGGATTCTATCCCTTTGAAGGAGGACCTAGTAACCGCCCTCGATTGCACTATAAATTGAGGCATTGGGTTAGTGGCTAGAGAGGTTAGAAGCTGAACTTTTGAGGGTAAATTCTAGTGAAATCAAGACTTCCTATTTGAGCTTAAGAGGAGAAATCACATACCTTTTTGGCTTCATTGGGGAGTGATTGAAGCTTGTCAAAGTAGAGGAGACTTCTTGTTGGACCCTGGGAGGAGCTTGTACAGCGTCAAGGCAAAGGTTGTAAAGTTCTTCTTCTTTTGAATTAATACAATCAAGCTCATTTTTCTAAACAAGTATCTCATGTTATTTGTTTTCATGGACTCCTTGACTTTCATGTTAAATATGTTTTATAATATTGGTTATTCAGGTGCTATTTAATCATTTGCCTTGTTTGTATTTGCAGGTTTGCGACAAAGGAACTTACTTGGATAAAAGGAGCGAAGGCATCCCCAAACTTGCGTTGGACATGAGGTAGGCCTTAAACACATTTGTTTGCCATTATTTATAAAAGAAAATTTAGAGAAAGATAGTGTCTGGTTGGTTTGCTTGTCATTAGGTCTTCTTTAGATTCTAGGAAGGTCTATCTTGTCTACAAGATCGACTCATTCCACATGACAAAATGGCAACTCCACTGGGGACTTGATTGTTTTCCTCGTTTTTCTTTGACTTGAGAAACTTGCCTTTTTGTTTCTATTTTTGGCTTGTTGTGTGTGGACTTGGGTAGATTTAGTGGATCTAGGTTTGTTTTTTACTTTTCATTACTTTAGTTGAAGTCCGTAGTCTATGCTTGTATCACAGTGTGTACCTGTTTGCACTTTTACTTTGTGCACAGAGCGTACACACACCTGTGTAAACTCTGAACCTGCGTACCCTGCTAAAATTTTGAAATTTTTGAATTTTACTCTTTAAATTAGTTTTATCTTGATTTAGTAGTTTTTACCCTCTGCCCATACCTGCATGTGACTGGTTGAAAGCTTTCCTTGGTTTAATTTCATTGGCGTTAGGGTTTTAGGTGAAATTCCTAGGAGTTTTGCTTGTTGGGTTTGTTTTTCGATTTGGTTGTGTAGTGGCTTTGAGCTTAGAAGTTGTAGGGACTTCAGATCACCTTAGTGTCTATTAGCCTTCTTATGAGTCTGACCATTTATGAAATCTCCCCTTGTTGAGGAATCCGCTTTGAGTTTTCTCTTTACAAAACTTCGAAAAGCTTGTGATTGAAAGTTTGGATTTTCATTTTCAAAAAGAAAACAAAATTGGTTGTTCTTGACTTATTTGTGATTCTAGACAAATTGGTCCTTGGTTTGCTTATAGCCAAGTAAAACATCTTCGAAAAGACATTTTGTGAGATTTTACTTCAAATAGGTTTTTATAGTTTGTAGATCTTAAGTTTGCTTTATTCATAGTCTTCTCAAGATTTGCTTTAGTCATAGTTTTGCATGTTTTATAAAATATAAAAATCTCTTTCGAAAAAAGTTTGTTTTGGTAGCATTTGAGTGTTTGAATGAAAAAGGAAATTCTTGTGAAAATAACTAGTTGTCTCGTTTTGAGTGCATTGGAACAAATACTCTTCTTTTGATTTGTTTGTTAAGAAAGATTTGTATTTACAAGTATTTGCATTTTCCAACTCTTTCCTAGCTAGAAATTCATTGAAGAGAAAAGATTGCTTAATCATCTTAAGTGCATTTTTATAGTGATTTTGAGTCGAGTCTTTACACCACAATTTTCATCTCCATCACCTCTTGACTTAATCAAAAGCCAATAAAAATCACGCTTAAAATAAAATCAAACTAGCAAATTTTTTGTTTCTAGGGCTCTAATACACCAACATAGCTTAGGCTAGTGTCTTGGAGTAGGGAGTAATTAACTCTCCAAGACAGCAAAACCAAACAAGTAGCTTATCTTGTGATAGGATAAATCCAACTGTTGCATTTATACTCTGGGAAAGCTCCTCTTAAAGGAAAAGCACGAGCTCGTGTCCGAACCAGTGAGGGGATCAATCCTCCCTCGTTGGGAACGACGCCAGACACGCACGTATTACAAACGGTAAACCTCGGATTAACCATTGTCGAAGAGCCTGGGGTCACTTATCGGTAAACCTTGGATTATTGTCAAGGAGTCGGTAAGGGGATTGAGCTTGATACTCTGCCCTTGCGTGCTGTCGGAGCGTAGACTGTTCCCCCATGTGTATTTGTCATTGTTGGTAACCTTAGTGACCATTATCTTAGGATTCTACCCAAGGTGACGGTGGAGGGAAGATCCCACTGTACCTGGAGCAGACGTCGGCTAGACTCACTTGGATTTTCTGGGGGGTTCTCTTCACTTGAGACGGTTAAGTGGAGAAACGTGTGCCAGTCTATTCATTAAGCAGGTTGCCAGGGTAACTGTTCCAACCGCTATTTCTGTATCGAACTCTGCGACGTTGGATTTCATCACCAACTAGTGTTTTCGGTCCGGAAAGTTACTATTTGTATGTGTTTGATCTCCTAGATTCTTTAGGTGTGTGATTCAATTTGTTTGGTTCTTTACAGACTTTAGGTGGTTTTCATTGAGATTTTACTTTGTTTGTGTGTGAAGTAGTTAAAATTCTTTAACTGTGGCTGAATTACCGAGGCATTCCCGTAGACTTCGGGGCCAATCCCCTGAGTTTGTTAACGTGGCTGAGTTACTGAGGAAATCCCGTAGACTTCGGGGTCAACCTCCTGAAGACATACCAAGTCAGCTTGAAGGCTTGAAATTCCTCGTATCTCCTAGTAGCAGTAGAAGTGGGTCACCTGAAGAAGGAGAACCTTCTTTGGTAGTATATTCTGATTCTCAACCATTAGTAATTTCAAAAGTTACTGGTAGTATTGCATCTACTAGTGATATAGGTGAAGAAACTGAAGCATCTGAACCCAAATTCGAAGTTGTTGCTACTCCCGTATCAGAGTTTTTTTCTCCGACTCCTAGTGGTCCTAGTTCTTCTAGGGTAGAAACCGTAATTACCCAAGATCTTCCTGTTGGACTCATAGCAATTGAAGAGCTTGCTATTTCGGACATTGAAGAAAGCTTTCCTTTTCCAGATGACCGACCTATCTTAGAACTTAGGGAGCGTGAATCGATTTTTTACAGTCCACCTAGGAGCACTGCTTAGTACTGTTCACTGACCAATCTTTTGGAAAATATGGGACTAAGTTTTTCACCACCTCGCATTTTTTATCACCCTGCACCCAGACATCATTATCCTGCATTGAATATGTCTAGTTCGTCATCCATGTATTCTCAATATCTGGAAGCCTATTTGTACGGCGGTCCTTCTGTTCCCACTGGGTATCAGTCCATCTCTGGTACTTTTTCGGGAGCATCTCCTCAACCTATCGAACAAAAGTGGTTAACTGGGAGTAGTGGTACTAAACCTTTGAGTGTAGAAGATATTATAATGATGTCAGGTTCTCAACCTCAAGGTGGCTAGTTACCGCCTGGGGGGCAACCTCAGGGTACCTAGTATTTTCCTTGGGGGGAAACCTCAAGGTACTCAGTTTGTGCCTGGGGGACAACCTCAAGGACAGTACATACCTACGGGACAGTACGTTCCTCAAGGTCAACCCCAGACTCAGTATGTACCCAAAGGTCAACCCCAGTATCAGTACGTGCCTCAGGGTTATCAACCCCAAGGTCAGTACCCATCCCAAGGTTACCAACCGCCTTCTGGTCAATCATATTATCAACCCTACCCTCAACCCGGTTATGGTCCTCAATATCCTCA